>SRSE01000520.1:0-214958 GCA_005024645.1 Planiliza haematocheilus
CTTTACTTTCAGCTATCGACATTGTGGTGCCGCTGAAGGACGTGTCGTCCATTGAAGGCACCAAGGCGGTCCTGGAGGCCAAGATCTCTGCTCAGGACATCAGCTCCATCAAATGGTACCACAACGACAAACTCCTGACGCCCAGCGACAGAATCCAAGCGGTGGCGAAGGGAGCCAAGCAGCGTCTGGTCTTCTCCAGGACCTACGCCTCTGATGAAGGACACTACAAACTGGTGGTTGGCAAGGTTGACAGCAGCTGCAGCTTGACCGTCGAAAGTGAGACCGCTTTCTTTTTTCAAACATCTTGTTTTTTTGTTTTTTTTTGATTTCATGATGTGAGCTTGTCACTGTCCTTACAGAGGTCCGCATTGTGAAGCACATGGAGGACAAAGTCTGCTCTGAGTCCCAGAACGTCACATTTAACGTGGAGGTGTCTCACCCTGGAATCGACCCGGTCTGGACGTTCAGAAACCAGCAGCTCAAAGCTGGACCCAAACACAAGGTGGAGACCAAGGGTACTGCTCACTCTCTCACCATCATCGACACAATGAAGGACGAGGAGGGCCAGTACACGTTCCACGCTGGAGAACAGACATCCAGCGCCAAGCTCACCGTGTCTGGTACGATTCAACACTAAAGCTCTACAAGGCTGCATGTCTTTGTCGTCCCTCAAACTAAAAGTCACAGTTCATCTGACAACAAACATTTTATGGTTTCCTGCTCTACCACCAGGCGGCGCCATCACGCGACCACTGCAGGACGTGATGGTGGCGGAGTCTCAGACCGCCGAGCTGGAGTGCGAAGTTGCCAACGCCAACGCTGAAGGCCGGTGGCTGAAGGAGGGACAACCTGTGGACTTCAACGAGAACGTGGTGAGCGAGGTGAACGGCGCCGTCAGACGTCTCGTCATCATCATCACCAGACCACAGGACGTCGGAGAGTACACCTACCAGGTGGCCAACTCCAAAACCACAGCTAACCTCAGGGTGGAGGGTAAGTGGCCGTAAACCCAACCAGCATCATTCAGACCTTGAATTAAAAGATCACACCTGGACTTTAAACTGGTCAGGTGCCTCTGACATCCAGAATGATTCTAATGAAGACCACCAGTAAAAGCTTTTAGAGAGAACAGGTCAAATATCAGTTGATAACGTGTTTGTCTGTCACGGTCGCGTCCACGCTTGTGTTTGTGGCTGCAGCCGTGAAGATGAAGAAGACCCTGAGGAACCAGACCGTGACGGAGACCCAGGAGGCCGTGTTCTCTCTGGAGCTGACCCACCCGGACGTGAAGGGGTCCCAGTGGATCAAGAACGGCGTGGAGCTGGAGAACAGTGACAAGTATGAGATCACGTCCGACGGCGTGGTCCACACGCTGAAGGTGAAGAACTGCAACACCCAGGACGAGTCGGTTTACTCCTTCAAGCTGGGGAAACTGTCAGCCAACGCTAGACTCAACGTGGAGAGTGAGTGTCTCAGATGAAGTCTGATCAAATCCTCTGCATCCTCCTCTGACCTTTGATTCATCCACAGCCATCAAGATTGTGAAGAAGATAAAGGACGTGACATCTCTGCTGGACAGCACTGCCTCCTTCGAGATGAGCCTGTCCCACGACAACATCCCCGTCAAGTGGATGTTCAGAGGCGCCGAGCTCAAGTCCAGCGAAAACTGTAAGATCGTGTCGGAGAGGAAAGCTCACAAACTGACCCTGCAGAACGTCGACAGCAGCCACGCCGGAGAGTACACGGCCGTGGTCGGTCACCTGCAGTGCAGCGCCGTGCTCACCGTGGAGGGTTGGTGTCAGAAATCATCATTTACAAAATAGGTTTTATAGGCTTATGAAGAGCAGCCATCAAATATAATATCAACTTATTTATCCATTTAGTTTTATTTATGATTGTTTTTATTGACATTTCTATTTTATCTGAAGCTTACAGTATTAAAAAGAATAATATTTATTTGTACTAATTTTATTCATTACTTTCTTTTGATTTGTTTTGTTTATTAAAGTGTCCTCTATAAAAATGTTTCTTTGTATTTTGTCCTGCAGCTCTGCGTGTCACCAAACCCATGAAGAGCGTCGAGATCCCAGAGACTCAGGTGGCCACGTTCGAGTGTGAAGTCTCTCACTTCAACGTCCCGTCCACCTGGCTGAAGGACGGCGTGGAGATCGAGATGAGCGAGAAGTTCAGGATCGTGGTTCAGGGGAAACTCCACCAGCTGAAGATCATGAACACCAGCACCCAGGACTCTGCAGAGTACACCTTTGTCTGCGGCAACGACCGAGTCTCCGCCACGCTCACCGTCAGCCGTAAGAGCTTGTCAATGTAAAACCTTTCCTCAGATTCCAGATTTGTTCCTTCTTCATCAAGCTGTTCCTCTCTCCAGCCGTCCTGATCACCTCCATGCTGAAGGACCTGAACGCTAAGGAGAGAGACACCATAACCTTTGAGGTCACCGTCAACTACGAGGGCATCACCTACAAGTGGTTGAAGAACGGCGTGGAGGTCAAGTCCTCGGACAGATGCCAGGTCCGCAGCCGGCAGCTCACGCACTCCCTCACCATCAGAAATGTCCACTTTGGAGACGGAGGAGAGTACCAGTTTGTGGCCGGCTCTGCCGCCAGCGCCGCCAACCTGTTTGTGGAAGGTAATCTGGTTCTTTACGTGATGATTCATTGACTCGTTTAACAGTTTAAATCTGACTCTGGAGGACTTCTCTGCTTTCAGCTCGTGTGATTGAATTCACCAAGAAGATCAAGGACATAAAGATCACAGAGAAGAAGAAGGCAATCTTTGAGTGTGAGGTTTCTGAGCCCAACATCCAGGTGATGTGGATGAAGGACGGACAGGAGCTGGACACGTCCGAGGAAAGGTGGGTCTAAATGTTGTTAGTAACTGGTGGAGGTAGAGCAGAGAGCATCAACGGATCATCCAGAACCTGGATCCAGTTCTAGGAGTCACGGCGGCCATCTTGGTTCTACAGTCTGAACCTGAAGCTATCTCTTCTCTTCTCAGGTACATCGTGACAGCGGAGAAGTTCTCTCACCGCCTCATGATCCAGACGGTTCGCATGTCCGACGCTGGAGAGTACTCGGTGGTGGCCGGATCCAGCGTCTCCAAGGCTCAGCTGATCGTGGAGGGTCGTGACATCCGGATCTCTGAACCTGCTGAGAGAGAAATCACAGTGAGTCCCTTGAATCAGGAAGCCTTGCGCCGCTCAGATGTTGCCGTGTTTCAAACCCAAATCTGAATCCTGTCTTCAGGTTCTGGAGAAACATCGAGCGACCTTTGAGTTCGAGGTGAACGAGGATGACGTGGAAGGTCGCTGGCTGAGGAACGGCGTGGAGATCCAGTTCTCAGTGGAGGAGAGGTTCAACTACGTGGCCATCAGGAAGCTGCACCGCCTCACCATCTCTGAGACGTACAGGAGCGACGCCGGGGAGTACACCTTCATCGCTGGGAAGAACAGGAGCACCATGCACCTCAGGGTCAACAGTGAGTCCAACAGGAGTCAGTGGAGACGTTAATCATCGCTAACATTATCAGTGACAGGTAATTAGATCACAGTTAAAGTTTTAATCTGACCTGACGACTCCTTTGTGTCCGTCCTTGTTCAGTCCCAGAACCTCCTCAGATCCTCCGTCACATGGAGCCTCAGTCGGTGGAGGCCGGGAAGCCGGCTCGCTTCTCGGTCCAGGTGAGCGGCGTTCCTCCGCCTCAGGTCTTCTGGTACAAGAACTCCCAGGCTCTGTCTCCAGGCTTCAAGTGCAAGTTCCTCCACGACGGCGCAGAGCACACGCTGCTGCTGATCGAGGTCTTCCCCGAGGACGCCGCCGTCTACAACTGTGAGGCCAAGAACGAGTACGGTGCTGCCACCAGCACGGCCGCTCTGAACGTGGAAGGTAAGAACCGCCGTGTCACGGAGAGCAGAGATGAGAAGGATGGGTTTTAACGAGCTCCGTCTGTTTCAGTGTCGGAGGTGGTGTCTCCAGACTCGGCTGCTACCGTCGCTCCTCCCGTTGTCATCTCGCCCATCGCCAGCACCTCCTGCCGCGAAGGAGAACCAGCTCGCTTCCAGTGCAGAGTCCGTGGAGACGGTGAGGTCTTAACTCAGCCGCTCCAGAGTTTCAGAGACTTTGCTGTGAAGATGTTCTAAAGGTTTTTCTTCCTCCAGATGTGAAGATCAGCTGGTTCCACAAGGAGAAGGAGATCAAGCAGTCGGAGTTCTTCAGGATGTCTCAGTTTGACGACAGCTGTCAGCTGGAGATCTCCAGAGTTTACCCGGAGGACGAGGGCGAGTACAGCTGCGTGGCCACCAACAGCGGCGGGACGGCTTCGTGCTCTGCCACGCTCAGTCTGGACGGTGAGTCTGGTCGATACCGGCACCTCGCTCTCTTTCTTCTTCTGCAGCAGAGATGTGATCAGCTGCTGATGAATACTACCAGAAAGAGTTTTTGTTTGTGTCGTTGTTAATGCATCTGTGATGAAGCCGAGCAGCAGATGCTCTGAACAGACACATAAAGGCGCTGCTTCCTTTCAGGGCTGAATCTAACGCTGGAGCGTCCTGAGTCTCAGTGGAAGGTCTCCACCAGCGTCACTGCTCTAAAGAGACCGTCCATTGTTCAAAAGCCAGTTTTCCTTCACCCAATCACGAGCTGCACGGTGCGACACGGTGAGGTCGCCCGCTTTCATGCGTGCGTCTCCGGCACGCCGAAGCCGGAGGTCAGCTGGTTCCATGACCAGCGGCCCATTCAGGCCTCAACCAATGTGGTGTTTCACTTTGATGACGTGACCAACACGGCCACGCTCATCATAGTGGACACCTTCTCAGAGCACGCCGGCCAGTACACCTGCAGGGCGGCCAATAGCGCGGGAGAGGCCGTCTGCTCGGCCACGCTCACCGTAACCACAGAAGAAGAAGAAGGTAACGCCTGGATCCTCAGGGTGTAGCTCCGTCTGAACACCACCTGTCTGTCTGCCTCAAAGATTAATTCCCAACATCTCCTGAGTGTCTCTGCACTTTCAGGGATGTCCCGACCCAGCCGCTACCCCTGCTCCATCCCACCTTTAGAACGCAGAGACACACCTGTGACTGATTAGAAGACAGATGGGAACAGATGAGATGTTCCTTCACATGTAAAACCTGGACGGCTGCCGTCTTTGTACCTAGTGACAGTTAGGAGGCCTAACGTTCAGGATCAGTCCCTGTGTAGTTTGAGTTTCACTCTTAATGATCTAAACTAGACCAGAATCAAGAAGACGACTCTTGAATCATGATGTCAACGTTGAGTCAAAGCTGTTCACACAAGATCTGATGGAGATCATCTCATTTAATCACAAGAGTCCAGTACTAGTTCATATTTAAATAAATTAGATGCTTATGGAGCTGAGACATGACGACAGGAACCAGGACCAGATGCTCACCTGTAGCTGGTTCTCTAGATGGTCTTTATCAGACTCTGGTCATGTGACCTTCAGGTGATACAAACCTAAACTCATTAAATATTCTCACAGTCTACCTGACACCAGACATTTTATTTAAATCGGGACATCCCTCCTCCAGCTCCGACTAACATCACAGTTCCACAAAGACGAAGCACCACCACCTTCCTCATCACTCCCCGTAGGAACAAACCCTTCGTCCTCACCTTCCTCTTCCTCCAGGAAAACTCTGGAAAATGCATGAAACTCACGTGTTTAACGTTCACCTTCCAGGAAACCCTTTGTCTGGTTCTTGTTGTGCCTTGTTTTGTTTGGATCCCATGGTGTTGGTTGATCTGCTGAGTGAACTGTAAACATACACAAAACACAAACTGGTTAAATGTATTTAAAAGTGACACAAAATAAAGCTGAGTTACTTTAATCCTCAACCTATAGAAGCAACAGACCACCTCACCTTCTCTTTCCTTCACAGTGACTCATGTGAGAGAGCAGATTGAAGCCAAGATCGAGGAGGAAGTTAAAGGTAAGTCAGATTTCTCTCCAGCTTATTTCAGAATCATCTGATTTATCTGTTAGTACACAGTGGATGAAGAGGTTCAGTCACTTTGATCCAAGCGATGGCTCAAGTCTTTCAGTAGAGAAACTCCTCAGGAAGCAAAATAAATAAAGATGTGTGGGTGCATGCACCATGGGTTTGTTTGATGCATAGTCCTGCATCTACAGACTGCTCATAGAGTATGTCATATGTTGAACTGTTCCTTTAACTGATCTTTGAATTTCCACAGTTGCATGTTATCTAAATAGAAAGGTCCTCCTCCAGGTGTTGTTCTACGTGCTCTTATCGTGATAATCCTCCACGGTTTCCCCTCCAGGCGAACACTCACAGGACTTGCTTGTACAAGTTTTTGACAGTGCGGTTTGCATCCAAACGTTCATTTCATTTTGGCATGAAGGTTCCACTGATCTTTTCCCAGGAAAGGCGCAGGACATGTATCTTTTAAAGCTACCAGACTTGAAATGCCCTTTAAAAGATATGGAGGTTTACTGCATCTGGAACTGATTCATTCCTCCTGCAAAATATTTCTTAGCCTGGCTTGCAGATAGTGGGATGTGATTCCTGTGGTTTGCTTTCTAAATAACACCAGTAAAACTATATTAGTTCGAATAAACGCCTTCTCATCCAATTTTTTCAGTTGTTTAAGCTTCAGAGATCTGTTTTGGAAAGATTTGCTGCGTGCATCATTCATTTCCTGTTAAGTTTAAGGCTTAGAAAGGGCGTTTATTCTCCTGTCTGCAAGTCAGGTAAGGAATATTCTAGCAAAAAGCCAAAATAATTAAAGGTAAAAACAAGCGACTGTTAGCCGCCCATCCTGGAAATATGCTTCTTTTAATAATAATAAAACAATTTATGTTTTGAAGAAATTTCCACAGACGAAGGATCAAAACTTCCTGCAGATTTCTTATAAAACGAATCAAGTCTTGCGTTTATTCGAACAAATATGGTGAGTGAAATTATTTCTTATAGCATTGTGATCCCAGCATGCATTTAATATTTCCATTAATGATTCATTTAAATCCTTTTCTCCCGTTTTACCCCTGGGACTGTGTTGTTCTGACCGCTGTGTCTTTCTGTTTACAGAACTATTTTATCATGAAAGCAAAGAAGGAACAGAACTCAGCGGCACTCGACAGCTGAGAGGAGCCTTCTCCGACACAGAGGACTTCATAGATCATGGCTTGGTGTCGGCCAACCGCTGCTCCAGCAGAACTTCTTCCATCAGCTCATGGACAGAAAATATCAAACCGTCTTTCACCAAGAAACTCAAGTTCCAGTCGGTCCTGGAGGGAGAGCCGGTCGAGTTAAAATGTAAACTGATTGCTTGCCCTCCTCCGACTATCCTCTGGTTTCATAACAACAGATCTATTCCTAAAGAGCGTAGGCGTAGGATCTGTACCGACAGCAGGATGCATATGCACTCTACCAGCCTGGTGATTGATAGTATCAAGGAGAAGGACTCGGGCAGTTATAAGGTCATGGCGATAAACACAGAAGGTTCTGCCGAGTCCACAGCGTCACTGTTGGTGTCGCTTAGGGAAGAGCAGTCGGCTAACTACCTGGGTTTTGTTAGACGCTCTGCCAAAGCCCATGAGAGTATAGACTCCATGGCAGAGCAGAGGAAAGACAGGAAGTTCAGGGTTGACCTCAGGTGTGTCGGTTCTCCGTTTGATAAAATGTCCAAGGTCCATCAGGGACGATCTCGCTCTAAGACCGCTCTGGTGCGCACGGTTTACTTTAAGTCTGCTTCACATCCAAAAGAAAAAGAATCTGAGAAAGAATCTAAACGTTTAGAAACGGCCTCTGAGCGCGCTCTGTCCCCGCCGCCCATGTTTGACAGATCCGAGCGCTTTAACGACAGATTCAGTGACATATACTGCGACCGGCGCACCGGCGCCAGGTTCAGTGACAAGTTCAGTGACCGGTGCAGCGACAGATACAGTGAGAGGTTCAGTGACACTGAGAGTCTTCACAACGAGGTAAGAACGAAGCTGACCACACTCCAGAAAGCTGTCAAACAGAAGAAGAGGCTTTCTATCTCTACCATGTCCTCCTCTGAGTTTGAGCTGGAATCAGCTGCCAGTGAGTCAAGCTACGCAGATTATGTGGATCGCCTCAGGGTCAAGCCGGCGTCTTTGCCCGATGTCCAGCATTTCAGTCGACCCTTTGACTTGGGGGACACTCATAGGGAGTTTCAGGGTAAAACCTCGAGCAAAGGCTCCTCTCAGCCTCGAGTTAGACATTCATTTGAGCCTCAGTCCAGACGCAGAGCCATTCAGATCATGAGAGGGGAGCTGGTTGATACGCTGGTGTCAGAGAGAGAAACTAAATCAGGTGACAAACGTTCATCAACACTGGGGGATAAAGACATTCAGAGTTTTGTTAAATCTCAGGTTAGTGAACGTCACACTGTGGTTGCCGACCAAAAGGTGGAAGCTACAGATGTTGAGTCAAGACCCTCTGAAGTCCCATACTCTGAAAGGTCACCGTATCCTGTAACTGCAGCTGAAAGCATGGAAACACCCACATTAAAGTCTGTCACATCTGTCAGAGAAAGGTTCCTCCGTGAATCGGTTTTACCGGAAGACACAGACACAACTCAGACACCAGAGCCTTATGAAGAGGAGTGTGCAGGGAGGTCTTTGAGGTCTCAATATGAAAGTCTAGAAGCCGAACGAATGGAGTGTGAGGAGAAACTCCTGGCCCTGAGGATCAGGAAGTGGCAGCAAGGGAGTAGAATGTCAGAAGAAGAGATGTTTCACCCTGAAACTGATCTGCCTTCACCGGCTGAAGCACAGTACATGGAGCCCACAGGGCACATCTACCCGCAACAGGAGGTGGTGGAGAAAAGAGGAACAGAAGAAACTGAGACAGTGCCCCCCTCTTTCCATAAATCACCCAGAACTAAGGCAAGGGCCTTATACTCTGAATCTGCAACTGTGTCAACACATAAATCATCTAGAGAGGAAAAGGTAAGAGAGTCTGCCTCACCAGAAATCAGACTTGAAGAAGAAAAAGATGGGTCACCACTTGTACTTGGAGAAAAATCCCCCAGAATGAAAGCTAGAGCAGCAGCAGAGCTGTCACCAAGAACAAAAGCAAGGTCAGAAGATGAGCTCAGAGTCAAATCCATCAAAGAGAGGTTCCTGAGTGAAGCTACAACACCAGAAACCGCTCAGCCGTATGAAGAGGGGGCTGGAGGGGAGTCTTTGAGGGCTGAGTATGAGAAGAGTCTGGAAGCTGAACGGATGGAGTGTGAAGAGAAACTCCTCGCGCTCAGGATTAGGAAATGGCAGCATGGTGTGCGAATGACGGAAGAAGAGATATTTCACCCTGAAACTGATCTGCCCATGGTGGTAGATGCACAGGAGCGATCCAGTGTAGACCACCCACCTGCGCCAACGCCAAAGTCACCTAGAGTAAAAGAAAGAGCAGAGCTTCAGGAAACATCTGCCCCCTCGCCTAAAGCCAGAATGAAAGGCAGACCAGGAGGAGTGGAGCCTGACTCATCACCTAAAACAAAAGACAGAGCAGAGAAGATGTTGTTTGAGAAGACGAAAGAGGAACGAGAGCTCCAGCTGTCGAGGGAGAACATCAGCGAGCTGAAGAACGAGAGCGAGAGGTTTGTCAGTGAAGAGGAAGCCTTGACTCAACGGATAATGAAATGGCAACAGGATGTCATGATGGAACAGGTGCAAGAGGTTAAAACAGAATCATGGGTGGAGGGTTTCCCCCCGAGGACGAGCGAAGCTGCAAGTGGTGCCAAAGAGACGTTACAGTCCTTTCCACCATCGGAGGCTGTCCACAGCACGAAGAGTTCCCCAAGAAAAACAGCCAAAGATGAGTTCCTTTTAAGTGACTCACCCCTGGCCAGTTTCCAAAATCAGGAGGGAGATGGTCTGAAGTGGCCACCAGCTGGTGAGCTGCTAACAGAGGGTCGTGAGACCAGGCTGCAAAGAGACAGCGAGTACTTTGTGAGCGAAGAGGAGGCTCTGGCTCAGCGCATCCTGAAATGGCAACAAGATGCCGTCGAACAAGAGGAAGTAGCTGAGCTTGAGTCCGAGTGGGCTTTGGACAGTCAGTATAAACCGTCTGGCTCTGGGTTGCCACTGGAGTCCCACATTACT
This sequence comes from Planiliza haematocheilus, assembly GCA_005024645.1. NCBI lineage: Eukaryota > Metazoa > Chordata > Actinopteri > Mugiliformes > Mugilidae > Planiliza > Planiliza haematocheilus. The sequence goes on from SRSE01000520.1 coordinate 10,126, forward strand.
CCATTTGTTAGTGGTATATCTCAAGGAACACCCCCCAGTCAGCTTACCTCTCCAACAAAGAAACCTCCACAACTTCAGCACACGGGTTTATCTCAACACGTGGGTACACCTGCTGAGCTTGTACAAGATGAAATGGGTCGTCAAGCTTCACCCGTTTCTGGTGAGCCCTCAGTCAGAAGACGCTCCCCATGTCATAGTCCACCACAAAGTTTGGGAGCAGAGGCAGAAATGATGCCCCGTGATAAATCCCTCAGTCAACGCTTCCAGTCAGAGCTAAGAGAGGAGAGAGGGATGAGAGAGGAGAGAGGAACTGCCAGAGAGAGCAGTGAACGGAGACAACAGGAGGGTTTTGCAGTGAGACCTGAAACATCAAAACAGGTTGGTGAAACGACTACAGGACATTTAGAACTGGGAGCCATAAAGAAGGAGGAGAGGAGAGTCCAAGAGGAGTCAGAAACTAAGAGGGTAAAAGAAGGAGATCCTAAACCTGGAGGCTCCCGTCCAGTATTTGTGAAAGTCATGTCTTCAGTTAAAGTGATGATTGGTGAGATGTCAGAGTTCACCTGCCAGTTCCAGGGCGACCCTCTTCCCACCGTCACCTGGCTCAAAGATGGCCACCCACTGGACCACAACCCTGACTATGATATCATAAGCAAATCTAACATCTCAAAGCTCACTGTATTCTACCCAACCACACATCACGAGGGCACGTATGACTGTGTCATAACCAACAAACACGGCAAATCCATCTGCAGTGCTACTCTTGAGCTCTCTGACAAAAAGGTATTCAGATCCACTGGGGTGGCACAGGAAGTGGTCGTTACACAGGATGTAGAGAAAGATGAGGAAAACCAGGAGAGTCTGATAGAGACGGAGCTTCAGACCTTCATGGATTCAAGGAAGTCAACACTGCAGGTGCCTCAGGTTGTGATTCACAAGCAACGAAGCTCAGACGAATCATTCAGCTCCTCACCTGTAGAAATAAGAATCACGGCCGCTACTCCGGTCCCTGAGATGATCGAGGAAATCAGCGAGGACACACCTCAGGACTTCACAGAGAAAATGACAGATGTGTCAGGTGACGAAGGAGCCTCTCAGACAGTCAAACACAAATTCACATTTACCTTTGATGTTGCTGGTGAAGCTCCTTGCGTTGTCTCTGAACTGAAGAATATCAGGTGCCCCGAGGGCAACACTGCTGTGTTAGAGTGTGCTATCACTGGTGAACCTGCCCCAGAGGTGACATGGTTCTGTGATGACGTTTGTCTGGAAATCAAATCTGGAAAATACAGAGCTGAGGTAGAGGATAAAGTGTACAGACTCTATATCAACAGTTTTACACACGCTGACGCTGGAGTGTACAGATGTGTTGCCAGTAATAAGTTGGGTGAGGTTACCAGTGTCTCTGATGTTTCACTTCAAGCTGCACAACCTTTGCAGTTTATGGAGGGTGGCGATGTTGTACAAGAGAAGTCTCCTGCCACAGAGGATCTTAACCCTCCGACAAAAGGTAAACCTCAGAGTTCACAAGCTCCGTCAGATGTGGCCATCAAAGCCCCCAGATCTAGACCTGGTCTCTCTAGAGAACCTCCGACTGTATCCGGCTGTGGTTTACAAACTTCTGCTGCTTTAATAAATGTTTCTCAGATTAAACAAGCATTTGAGTCAGACTCTACGCTCATGACGCCTCCCTCTCCTGAGCAGCAGAAAAAGGAAATGCAGTTCCCAGAGGAGTTCATACCTGCTGTGGCCATTTCTCCTGACCAGCAGCAACAAATACTTGAATCTTTTGTTGATACCATGCAAACTGAATGTGGTGATCAACTCGGTACTGCTGCAACAGTAGCCTCTCAAAGCCCTGGAGTCTCTTTTGGGATATTCCAGACGACTGAACAGCGTGAAGTTGATGCGCTTAAACAGTTTGTAGAAGAAGTAGAAGAGTCTCCAGAGCTGGTGAGGCCCAAGCCACAGAAACCAGCTAGTTTCCCCAAACACATGGAGGGAGTTGAAATGGAGATGCTGCAGGAGGAGACCGTTCCCTCGTTTGACAGAACCAGCAGCTTCATTCCTTTCCAGTCTGAAAGAGTCCTGACACAAAAACGCTCTGGCAGAGCTTCAGCTGAAGAACCTGTTAAACCTAAAAGAAACCTCAAAGCTGAATCTGGAGCAGTGAGGTCTATCCGTAGTGAGGCTGAAGTTTCCAGTGTGACAGTCCCGGTTGGTCTTGACCAGTCTCTGGTTGCGGAGGGTTTGACAGAATTTGGACAAGATGTGAGAGATGAAACTAAAAGATTAGATCATGTGGGTGTGGAGCTGATTTCAGTCCCAGAGCCGTCAATGGACAGTGGTGTCTTTGTTAGTATGCCTGACTTCCAGAGTGACACGACCCAAGTTACAGAGAAATCAACGGTTGTTGATGTAACTGAAATTACAACACAAATGAAGGAACCAGAGCCGCTTGTTGTCAAGCCTAAAGTAGATGCCAGAGTTAAACCACTTAGTGTGTCTACACAGGGACAGGAAGGAGACCGGCGTTTGAACAGAACCCCAGGAGCTGAAGCTGAAGCACATGGCTCCATGGAGGAAGAGGAGGTCACTTTCGGTGCTGTGTTTGACTACTATAACCCTCCGGCAGACTGGGGGAGACCACTGTCTCCTGAGTCTGAGATGTCCATAGAGATTGGCAGCACTGTGAGTGAAGAGATAACCGAGGTAGCCGAGAGGTTCTACACCCCAGAATCCTCCACTGAGGTCTCACAGCCAATCGCAGAGTCCTTCCGCACTCCCAAGTCTCCCATCTCCTCCCAAACTCCCAGTTCTGATACCCCTGCTGGGTTTATGACTCCTCAGGACTACCCCTTCTCCCCTGTAGAACACAAGAGATCCTCAACAGGAGACTCCAGTGAGTTCTTCTCACCACTTCAGTTCCTGACCTCGCCAGCTGATGAAAACATTGAAACATTTGGACTAAGTGTGGATGAAAATCGATTCCTCGCTCAGAGCAAAGGGTCTTTGGGGCTGGCAACTCTCCAGGAGAAAGTGCAGGGAATCCCTCCGGCATTTCTCAAACCTCTCATTAAGAAAAGAGTCTTTGAAAATGACTCGCTTACATTTTATGCAGAAGTGTTTGGCCTACCGTCACCTGAGGTGAAGTGGTTCTGTAACAAAACCCAACTTGTGGCAGATGACAGAGTTACAATGGAGAGAGACGGCGATAGCATTTCGCTAGCAATTAGAAATATCACTAAAGCCGACCAGGGAGAGTACATCTGTGAGGCTGTGAACTACGTTGGTGAAGCCAGAAGTGTTGCTTTAGTGGTCGTTGTTTCTCAGGAAGTGAGGTTCATGCCTGCGCCACCTGCCGTCACACATCAGCATGTGATGGAGTTTGATGTGGAGGAAGATGATTCGTCTCGTTCTCCTTCGCCTCAAGAGATTCTGCTTGAAGTAGAACTGGATGAGAACGAGGTGAAAGAATTTGAGAAACAGGTTAAGATTATCACCATTCCTGAGTACACGGCAGACAACAAGAGCATGATCATATCTTTGGACGTGTTACCGAGTATTTATGAGGAAGGCGCTGTCGACTTTGTTACCCAGGAACACGATGATTTGAAAATAGCTTTTGAGGTCACGGAAATGCCTCCAAGGTTCATCAATCCCATCTGTGACATGGAAACCCCAGAGGGTACCACTGTCATGTTTGAGTGCTCACTGATGGGAATCCCGTCTCCCATCGTGTCCTGGTTCAAAGGTGACAAGAAGGTTCCTCACAATAACAAAAAGTACTTGCACTCCTCTGATGGAGACAACCATTTTCTGAAGATCTGTAAAGTCACGCCACAGGATAGCGGAGTTTATACCTGCAGGGCGATTAACGTTGTTGGTGAGACTCTGTGTCGAGCTTCCCTGGTGGTGCTAAGCGCCAAGGCGTTCTCAGGGAAGGCCAGAGGCCGGGAGCTGACCGCCGTGTCGCTAGGAAGCGCCAAAGTCCAACCACAGAAGTTTGACTTGATGGTTGGTAACACGTCGTTTGATGGTGAACAAGTGTCGGAAATCGAGCTTGAGTTTGAGTTTGAACAAGAGGCAGATGAATCACAGCGGGCGGTCAGGCTGGTGGCCAACACTGACAACGAAACGAGCGAACAGGGAGAGAAGTATGTTAGCATTAACTTTGATGTTTTTGCTGAGCCAGCTAAAGATGACAAGGTGGAGTTCAAAGGGAAGTCCTCGGACACATGTAGCTTCCAGTTCCAGGTGACAGAGACGCCCCCAAAATGTGTCATTCCGTTGACTAATGTAACGGCAGCGGTAGGGACGCCCGTTATCCTCCAGTGTCTGGTTAACGGAAAACCAACCCCCAGTGCTGAGTGGTTCAAAGATGGAGACCGTGTCACAGACAGCAGGTATATAATCCAGGAGAAAACTTCAGGCCACTTCAATCTGCTCATTACTAACGTCAACCAGGCTGATGCTGGTGAATACAAGTGCATAATGCAGAACTCAGCCGGTTGCATTGAGACTACGGCTCTGCTGAAGGTGTTTTAGCGTCTGAGGTTCGTTTTTTTATTTATATTTTTGGTGTGGTCGACTGCTCTCCTCAAAATAAAAGGTTTTCACTCATAATCCCCTAAAAAACTTCTCATTGCGTTCTTAACATTGTTTACAAAATATAAGTTATGTTAGTTTTCTTAGTTTGCAGAACGTGTGCTTCATTTCCATGAAAACAACTTTCATGGAGACAAAAGTTTTGGGGCAGACTAGTGGATCCTTTTTATTTAGATTTGATTTGGTCTCGTCTCAGAGCAAAGCTAAGACATAACTCAAATCATATTTGAAAACAGTCAGTGATTAAAGATCCAGACCAGATGAAAAGGTCTCATCAATCTGGAATATTAATATGTTTCTAGTCATTTGCATAAAACTTGGCAGTAACGTTGTTTTATTTCAAATTTTGGTAGAACTATCAGTGTTTGCTTTGTTTTATGGAAACATTTTTCAGTGAAGTTCAAGAAGAAATGTTAACATCTGACTCCAGAACAGAACAGGAACTAATGAATGTGAAGCAAATACACAAAACATTCAAAGACTTTTTAGTTGTTAAAATATTGACAGAAAGTTTGTGTTTGAGTGAAGCTGCAAAGTAATGATTTCACTGAGGTAGATTTATTTTTGTTATCAGAAATTTGACAGTTAAATAAAATACATGTACAACAATTAAACTGGGCAACGAGAAGTAGGTAAAACTGAACCACTGTTTCTCAGCAGTGCAGCAATGTCAGCATCAAATCAAACTTAAACTTTTAATATCGTCCTAAAATAAATGAAAGAAAATGTGTGCTTCCAAAACAATCTAACATCTCTGTTGCTCTTCGGTTTCAAATAAACATTTATAGTTGATTGCTCCTGTTTGTAGTTTTTGTTGTTGTAGTTTTTGATTTGTTTTGTGTGCAAATGATTTTTGTGGATTCACAGAAGTGTGGAAAAGTAATTTAAAAAAACTGGATGATACTGTGAAACTTTTTGTAGAAACTTCTTCTTCTCTTGTAAATAGTGTAACTTTCAGGATGTATGAAAAGTGTTTATCCAGTAAAACTCTAGTTAAGACGAAATAGGAACTTGTGATTTCTTTGTACAGATGTGTTGGTTTGTCTCAGAGTTTATATAATAAAATATTTGATGTTGTAGAGTTGGAGTCTGAGCACTTTTCATTTTACTTAAAAACACTGAAAAACATCAGGCATCATGAGATTGTCACAGCCCTTTATTAAATAAATTAACTAAAAATGTGCCTCACAGATTTAAATTACTCCAATTATTTGCTTTCAGAACAAATCTTCTGTCTTCTTCCATGTTTGATGTTACAGATGAATGTGGTATCTCCTAAGTCTTCTCCCTCTAGTTTCTCATCCAGCTCTTTGTCATCAGACCTTTTAAATCCAGACTTGGAGCTTCTCTTCTTTATTTCCAACTAATCTTGTTGAGATCTTGCAAGATTTGTTGTGTGAAACGAGTCTTGCATGATTTCAAAAGAGAGGATAGAGGAAATGACATTTATTTAAAAACAAGTTATCGATCTTTTAAATCAAGATTCAAGATTTTAATTGGAAAAATTATCATCTCTTTAAGCCCCGCCCACAGGATCTGATTGGTCCGGCACATCTTTGCTGGAGCAGAATCAGTTTCCAGCAGAAAGACTTAAGAACAACTTTCTTCCGCTAAACATCTTGAAGGTGGAGGAAGTTGCTCTGACTTTATAAATTATTTGTATTGAAGACGAGCCATTAGCTGTTTATACGTTAGCTAATGTTTTTTAACAGTCTATTCATAATAAAAACAAATTCATTTGTTTTAATTTACTCAGATGTTAAAAGATAAACCTCCGACCTGAAGGTTTCTGAAATTCTGATACATTAGCCGAGAAATAAAGAAAAGAAAAATATAAAAAAATATTTTAATAATTTTTTTGCAACAATAATTGTTGTTATAGTTAATAACTCAAATGAATTTCTAAACTGTTGAAGTGCCAATGTATGTTTTGTCCCCCCCCCCACACACAATAATATATATATATATATATTTAAATGATAATAAGTAAATGGTTTTGTCCTGAGCGCTAGATTTTGCAGCTGTAACAGTGATAATACTTATTTTTTTTTCACTTTATTTTTAGATTGGGAAGAGTTCTTATTAGTCGATTAAGACTTATTTTAGTGAAGGACAGCCTTGATATCTGAGTTTATTGTTAATATTAAAGGTTTTGCTTTGTGGATATTGTTATCAGTCTTGCTCAATATTTCCTGACAGAGCGTTGTAGCACCACCATCACCACTGTGGAGGAACGAGAGGAAACCTTCTACTCTGGTGTCCAGTTACCACAGAAATCTAAAACACTTGAACTCAAGCCAGAGGCCAAACGTTACTCTTCCACTTTAGAGAAGAAAAAAGAAAAACCAGTTTTCCTTAGCCAGCTCTTGCCGGCAGCCGTGACCTCTGGGGAAACAGCCAAGTTCACCGTAAAAGTGTCTGGCCTCCCAAAACCAACCGTTCAGTGGTCACACAACGGGAAAGTGATAAAGAGCTCCTCTGTTTACAAGCTAATAGAGGAGAAGGAGGAGTTTACACTGGTGGTCACCAAAGTTACATCGGAGTATGAGGGCGAGTACTCTTGCACTGCCACCAACAGGTTTGGTCAGACAACATGTACGACATACCTGGAGGTGAAAAAGCCGGACGTGAGCCAAGCAGAGAAATGGGTGGAGAAGATGTTCAAGGTCACAGGTCGACCTCCAACTTTCACAGTTCAGATTCAGCCGGTAAGATGCTCAGAAGGAGGAGAGGTTTCTTTTAGCTACAAAGCCAGCGGTGATCCAGTCCCTGATGTTAAGTGGTTCAAAGGGGCTTTCCAGATGCAGCCCAATAGAAACTGTGTCATCGTAGCCAACCCAGATGGATCTGGCTTCATCAGTATTAAGAGTGTCAAGCAGGAGGACAGCGGCTTGTACACATGTAAAGCCTCCAACCAGTTTGGAGAAGCCATTTGCAGTGCTGAGCTTGTTGTGTTCAGAGAATCAGTTTCTCGCAAACAAGAACATCTGACGGCAGTCCAGACGAAAGGCTACAAGGTTTCAGTGACAGAACAAGCGACAGAGTCTCGCTTGTACCAAGTGAGCCTGCCAGGCCAGGACAGAACCAGGACTGATCAGATGGTTTATACCATCGGCACTGAAGACAGACAGATTATTCCCAGTGAGCAGGTGGGCTCTCTCAGAGAGATTGATATTTCTGCTGCCACCATTCACCGTGAGACGCTGACCCACCAGGCAGCGGTGCTTCAGTCTCATGAGATGGAGGAAAGGGTGTCAGTGGTTCCCACTCACCCGCCTCATGTGTCGGCGGTTCCTGGAAAACAGCTTCACATGGCGACATTTACGTCGTCAGTCGAAGAGAGTCAGGACCTCACAGAGCAGCACTGTGATCGTATTCAAAGCCCGGAGGTCATTGAGCTTCAGGCGGCTCAGGAGAAAAGGCCAAAGGTGATGTCAGCTGTTGCTGAGGAGCTCACCCCACTTTGTACTGTTAGCACAGAGCCACTGGCTGACAGGAAGTCTGCCAGCATCAGACCCAGTGCAGAGTCTCAACATCTGGTCAGTGGGCATCAAGTTGAGTCGCAGCTGTCCATCCTGAAGGAGCACTCTCAGGACATCCCCCAACCACAGCAGGAGAAGGGTTACAAGGTCAAAGAAGGTGTTAAGATTTTATACTCGGCCCAGTCTGCAGAGAAACAGGTGCTTTCTGAGGGCCATGCAACTGAATTAGCAACAGCAGATTCTGCTGTGAAATTGTCCAGTAGCAAAGAATGTCACCGCCCTGCCATGGCTTCGGTCAGTGAGTCTAAACAGACTCTTTCCAAGGAGACACAGTTGTCCATCCAGAGGCCGGGTGAAGAGGTAGCCCATCTCTGTAAGGATAAAATAATGAAAGCCGCTCTCACTGCGGAAGAGAAGCCAATGCTGCAGGCCGAGCCCGTGCAGCAGCTGCCGAGTCTGGATAGTGCCACCTCCATTCAGTCACAGGTAGAAGGAGAGCAGCTGCTGCATCTACAGGTTATCACAGACCAGGACCTTCTTCCATCTGAAAAGACATTCACATGTGAGAAACCTGCACCAGAGCAGGCAGGTTCCAGGAAGAGTCCTACTCTGCTACACACCGTTAGCCAGGATGAGCAGAGGACTGTAGTTTATGAGGACACTTTGGAGTTTGAAGCGAAGGCTAGTACCATGACTGTCCAGCCCCAGAAAGAAGCCCCTACTCTGTTGCATCTCCAGTCAACACAGCCAGTAGAGGCTCTACCCAAAGAGGGTATTCTCACTGTTAAGAAGCCTGACCAGCAGGTGGCAGTGCAGAAACAAGAAAAGGCAAGGAGCCATGCAGCCATCTCCGAAGAGAGGAGGGAGCTCACAGCAGATTATCATTCAGAGCTGGATCTGTCTGTGACTGGAGTTCAGTCTCTGATTCGAACTGAACCCAAGCCTCAGGACATCCTCCAGCTCTCCTACCAGCCCATGCAGCTACCCAAAGAGACGCCACTTACAGTTGACGTCAAATATCAGCGGGCTTTGGTGCAGAAGGAGGATCGCTGGAATGTGATGCATGTCCCTAATGTGGCAGACAGTCAGGCTTTAGAGGAGGGTCACACAGATAGTCTAAAGGCAGTGGACAGCTTTAAATGCCTGGCGGCCTTAGAGCCCAGAGTGCCTGCTGAGCCAATCCTGATCGAAGAGAAGGAGGTCTCCACTGAGAGTAGCATCCTCCTGGAGGCAGCAGAACAGGACTTTGCTGTCCAGATCCAGGAGGGTCAGTCGGTGAGGCAGTCGATAGTAATGGACGAGAAGCGAGTACTGACAGGTGAGCTCTCTCAAGACATCACCAAGTCTGAGTCCACCAAAATCAGTGTCAGCACACAGCCCAAGCTTTCCCTTATAGTGCCGGAATCTAAAGACAGCACATCTCTACCCAAAGAGATGACCTTCATGATCCAGATCCCTAAACCTTCCAGCCTGAATATACAACATCAGCTCAAAGAGGCTCTCATGTCTGCCGTGGCCACCAACCAGCCGGTGTTACTGGCTGATGTCGTAGGAAGCTTACAGGCTGTCGAAGTACAGGAGGTCAAGGTTCAAAGAGAGCCCAAGCAAGCTAAGTTTACATACCTGATCACAACCACAGGTGCCCCTATGGAGATCACTCTGGCTTTCGAGGGTAGTTATCCTCAGACAGCTGACCTGAGGACTGAACTCCAAGCAGCTCTCCACTCCATAACTTATCAGGAAGCCCGTGTTCTTACTTCAGAACAGCCAGGTACTATGCAGCTAGACCGACCTCAGAGGGTGCAGGTCACCTCCGCCCGCTCTAAGCAAATGCTGTCCTCTGTGGTGGAAACGGTGAGTGTGGCAGAGAGCGCCGTGGATTTCACTGCTGTTAAATCTCAGGCTGCTGCATTTAAAACCGAGTCTAAAGTTGCAGTTGAATGCGCTGCAGCAGAGCAACATGTTGTGGTGCAGGAATCTGTGGCAGCAAAGACAGGACTGTCCATCTCATCCCAAATTAAAATGTCCACAGAGACTCAGATGACTTTTGAGCAGGTGCAGGTGTCGAGGCAGGAGGTGTCCATCACAGCGAAAAGCAAAGTCAGAGACATGGGAGCAGCTCTTGTCACCTCAGTTCTGCCTCCCACCATCATCCCCACCGAACAAGAGGTCAGCATCCAGCAGGAGCACAGGGAGGAGGTGTTCACAGAGGAGATCTCCGTATCCAGACCAGAGCAGAGAGAATACCCTGTGATAGTCATGTCCCTCCAAGACTTATCCATAGAAGAAGATAGTAAAGTCACATTTAGCACAACCATCAAGGCTGTCACTAAGGTGAACTGGTTCTTCAACGGTCAACTGGTGAAATCTGGCAAAGAGTTCAAGTGTTCCAGAGACCACGACACATACACACTGGTTATCAACAAGGTTGTGAAGGAGAGGCATCAAGGAGAATATGTGTGTGAGGCTGAGAATGAAGCCGGCAGAACGACAACGTCTTCCAGACTCACTGTGGTCTCAAGAGGTTTGATAACAGGATCAAAAAATCATCCATTCATTCATTCATTCATTCATCCATTTTCTGTGAGAACAACTAATCATTCACATAAATGAGTTAATTCAAAGCCTTTGTCCTCACGTCAGTATGATGCACTTGTCACTTTGGTTTCTTTATCCATTCAGTCGCTGAGCATGATATCCCCTTAGCAGGACACTGGATGGCACTAACTCACCGTGTCTTGTCTGTTCCACATCATTTTATGGTCAGTACTTCTCTAAAGACCAGGAATCAAGCAGCCATGAAAGCTTTAATGGTTGTTGTGATCCTGACCTTTAGGGAACCTCCATGGCCGTTCCATGGTCACTCTGGCATGTCTGAGGCTAAAGGTTCCTTTGCTCTGAATCCATGTTCCGTCACGTTCCTCCAGGTCCATTTCCTCCACATCTCCAGTTTCTCTTTGCATGATTCATAGTTCTCAAACTCTTTGTTTCTTTTCCTTTTTGAACCCTAGCCCCATGAAAGTCATGTTCAATGACAGCGTCTCCTCCATGGGGCTAATGTTCTCGCTCTTTTTCTCCTCCACAGTCACTCCTGCCTTCTTCCATTGCTGTACATTCCACCATGTTCCTGATCTGTCACTTCTTATATAGTTTTAACAGGATCATTAAGAGATTTCGTTACTAACATTTAACTTTTGTTCTGTCTGTGCGCCTCAGTGCCACCTGTTTTCAGGAAGAAAATCACACCTATGGAGATCAACGTCGGCGGTCAAGCCAAGTTCGATTGTGAGATTGAAGATGCTCCAGATGTGACCTTCAAATGGTACAAATCTGGCTCTGAGATCAGACAGAGTGAGAAGTATCGGATCGTCAGCCTCCACTCCAGTTCCTCTCTGGAGTTGCTGAATCCCATCAAAGCCGACAGCGGTGAATTCACCTGCAAGGCTTCCAATAAACACGGCGCCGACAGCTGCACCGCCTCGCTCATTGTCACCGGTAAGGCCCCAATGGGACCTTTGCTTTTTAAATGATTGCTTTACAAATGTGTGTTTGTTTGAGAGAGAGAGAGAGAATTATATACATGCACTGTGTTTCATCTTGAATCACTGTGGTGCACTGGTTATTAGTTCATAAACTGAATCTGGTGTCACGTTTGGGCGAGAACCTTTCCTTATGTTTAAACCCACATCAATCACCAAATTTTCGTTTGTTTCTGATGTTTCTTATTTTCCACCTTTTAAAACGTTGTGTTACTGTTCTACCTGCTCCCCCATAGAGATGTACCCGCCAGTATTTGTATCAAAACCAGACCCAATGACTTTGTATGTGGGCAAACAAGTCGCGCTCCAGTGCTCGCTCACTGGGTCCTCTCCTATGGAAGTTGTCTGGCACAAGGACAACATAGCAATTCCCTCTGATGGCAACTATGTCACCAAATGTGAAAAGAACAAGTATTCCCTTCACATTAAACGCCTTGAGCCGACTGATCAGGGAGTGTACCTGTGCAAGGCCTCCAACAGTGTTGGCACTGCTACCTTCTCCACAGAGCTTAAGGTCATCAACAAGCCGAGCTTTGTTAAGACCGTTGAGCCAGTGTCAGCCGCTGTCAATGACCCGCTGAGGCTGGAGTGCCAAGTGGACGAGGACACTGGTGTGACTGTCACCTGGACCAGGGATGGCAAAAAAGTCCACCAGAGCATGGAGTGTAAACTGTCCTTTGAGGACAAGCTCGCTGTTCTTGAGATACCCAAGTCCAAACAGAAGGACTCTGGGAAATATATGTGCACAGCCACAAATGAGGCTGGGAGCTCCTCCTGTGAGGCTGTGGTAACGGTTCAAGGTAAGATCTTAAAGGTGATCTTTGCGTTAGTTCTGATGAAAGCACATGTACAGCTGGTGGTTTATTGCTGGCACCTTCAAGATGATGCTAACGCTTTGCACTGCTGTCTTCTTGTCTTTTGTTCTGCATTTCTTTTTTACGCTCCTCTATCTCGGTCACTTTGTGTGTTTTTTCTGCTTCTCTTTTGCCAATGTTTTGAAAAACTCTTTCAGAGCCTCCTGCCTTTGTCAAGAAAATGGAACCTAAGATTACATGGAAACAGGGCATAGCTGCACGCTTACAGTGCTCCGTCAAAGGATCGCCTGAACTTCACATTCACTGGTTCTGGAATGAGAGAGAACTTAATGACGGAGACAAATATAAAATCTCTTTAAAGAACGGAGTTGCTGCCCTGGAGATAATGAACCTGGTGGTCACAGACAGTGGCAGTTACACCTGTGAGGTGTCAAATAACGCTGGTAGCGAGAGCTGCAACACAATTATATCTGTTAAAGGTTTGTCACATCTTGTATTTTACATCCACTGTTCAGGTCTGGAAAACCTTTGGTGTTAACTGCATGCACTTACTGTTGTGACATCCAGAACCACCGTCCATTAGAAAAGACCTGCAGACAGTAGAGGCTGTGAAGGGAACAGCTGCTCAGCTCGAATGTGAGATCACAGGAACAGCTCCTTTTGAAATCAGCTGGTTAAAAAATAAGAAAGCCATCAGCAGTGATCAGAAATATAAAATAATCTCCCAAGATTCATTGTCAAGGCTGGAAATCCAGACCTTTGAGAGTGCAGATGTTGGAGATTATCAGTGTGTCATATCCAATGATGTGGGGAAAGTCACCACCAAGGCCTCGGCTAAACTGAAAGGTCAGTAAACCTGAGCCTGGTAGAAATGTTACAGATGGAAGTTTAGTCTTGTGCTTCAGATTCAGTTTCTGTTTTATATGTGTGTATTTTTCTAGAGCCACCATCTTTCTCAAAGAGGGTTGAGAGTGTTACAGCAGTGTTGGGAAACACAGTGAAGCTACAGGGAACCATTAAGGGTTCAGCTCCCATCACTGTGAAATGGATGAAAGACTCTGAGATACTGAGAGATGATGATCCAAACGTTAAGATGATGTTTGACAATAATGTCGCTAGCTTGTCAATAACGACAGTGGCCATCAGCCACGGCGGCAAGTACTCATGCCAAGCCGAGAACGAGGCTGGACAACAGAAATGTGAAGCCACCTTGACTGTGCAAGGTCAGATCTTTTATGCGTTTGAGCTCCTCTTGGTTTTAGTTTCTAAACCTTGAATCTCAATGATTAACGGTTCTGTCTCACCCCAGAACCAGCTAGAATCGTAGAACCTGCAGAGTCCATTAGTGTGACTGTAGGGGACTCAGCCACGCTGGAGTGTACGGTCTCTGGAAGCCCTGAACTCAAAGTCAAGTGGTTTAAAGATGGAAAGGAGATGATCAGTGGTCGCAAATATAAGATGACACTGAAGGACAACGTGGCCACCATGAAGATCCTCACAGCAGAAAAGGAGACACGTCAGAGTACAAGATGGAGGTGTCCAATAAAGTGGGAAAAGACCAGTGCACATGCTCAGTCACTGTCATAGGTTAGCTCCCGGTTTCTACTTCTGTTCCAGTCTCACAGTATAAATAAAGCAAGTCTTAGTTGCTGACAGTTGTTTATGTCCACAGCCTTTAGTTGTTGTGTTGATAATAACTTGTTTTGAAGCTTCATCCTTAAGCTGAAACGTTGCAGTTTAACTTAGTCTCATGGATCGTGGATTGATCTGTGTTTTCTTCAAAACCCAGAACGAATAATGCCTCCGACTTTCACCAAGTCCCTGAAAAGAGTTGATGGTAATGTTGGCAGCGACGTCTCTATGGAATGCAGGGTGTCTGGGTCGCAGCCCATGACCATAGCTTGGTTCAAAGATGACCAGGAGGTTGTGTCTGGAGCAAAACTCATTCCTGAATTCAAAGATAGCTCTGCCACACTGAGAATCGTTCGCCTGGAGAAGTCAGATTCTGGAGTTTACAAATGCAGAGCCACCAACTCAGCCGGCTTTAAAGAAACCAACGGCACACTCTATGTCAAAGGTTACAAGCGCTCATTCTGTCCCTCTGTTTGCTAAATGATTTCATGCTGATAAGTAATGCTAATTTGTTTTGTTGATGGGCCCCAGAGCCTCCTGTGTTCACAGTGAAACCAGACAACCAGGATGTTATACCAGGAACCACTGTTTCCTTCAGGGCAGCCTTCACTGGAACAGCTCCTTTGGCTGTGAAGTGGTTCAGAGAGGAGAAAGAGATTTTAACTGGAGGCACTTATTTCATAAAGAAAGATGCCACTTCCAGTTCTTTGGAGCTTCACTCTGTAAAACCTGGTGACTCCTCTAAATACACATGCCAAGTATCCAATGATGCCGGGAAGGTGGACTGCACCGCGGCCCTGTTTGTGAAAGGTGCCCATCTTCACGGTCGAGTGCAGCTGCATGAAAATGTCTTTATTCTTACTAACATGACATCTTGTCTCATGGTGAATGTTAACCTCTTCTCTCAGAGCCTCCCGTGTTTGTGAGGAAGCTCGATGCCACCAAGCTTGTCACCAGCAACGAGTCTGTCCGACTGGAGTGCAAGGCGACGGGCAGCCCCGTCATCGGTTTCACATGGTTCAAGGACGAGATGGAGATCAGCTCCAGTCCAAAATACACAATGACGATGGTTGATTTAGTGGCAGCTCTGGAAGTAGTCAGTTGTACGGTAGAGGACAGCGGAGATTATGTCTGCGTGGCATCAAGTGAGGCTGGAAGTGACCGCTGCAGCAGCACAGTCACAGTCAAAGGTTCGTTTAGCTCTAAACACTCTCACTCTGGTTTATATAAGTCAGTGGAGACTTTTATGGAGAAGTTGAAGATCAGATTCTTTTATCCCTCAAGAAGAAATTCCCCCATCCCTGCATGTCCTTCTTTTATAGTCCAGAGTAGCAATGCTCTTAAATGGCCATTGTTTTCTTCCAGAACCACCGGTGTTTGTTCGTAGCTTGGAGCCCAGAGATGTGGTGAAAGGTTCTGAAATGATGCTGGAGTGCCAGGTCTCGGGTTCTGCTCCTTTCACTGTGTCCTTTTATAAAAACACTAAAGTGATCAGGAACGACAAAAAACACAGGATCACTGTGAAAGACGACCTGGTAGCTCTGCAGGTGTTGGCAGTAGAGGCAGGAGACATTGGTCTGTACCAGTGTACTGTGGAGAATGAAGTGGGGAAGTCCTCCTGTGAATGTCAAGTAACACTGAAAGGTTTGTTTAGATCAGCACTCTGGATATCTGAGCAGACATAGAGCTCTGGTCATTGGTCAGAAATGTGAAAGACTTGCATCTTGTAGAAAAGATGACATTGAATGCAGACTAATAAGATTAAATGTTTACTTTGTAGAACCTCCCTCATTTGTGCGAAAGCTGGAGAACCTGAGTTCGCTGGTGGGCAGCGAGGTTTCTCTGCAGTGCAGTCTGAAGGGCTCTGAGCCCATGACTGTGTCCTGGCTGAAAGATGACCACGAGCTCAGAGAGGCTGAAAACATACAGATTACATTTGAGAACAAGACCGCCATCCTACACTTCACCAAAGTACAGAGCAAACACGGCGGCAAATACTCGTGCCAGGCGCAGAATCAGGCCGGCAGCCAGACGTGTTCGGCTGCACTGACAGTTAAAGGTTGGTTAAAATAGTGGAGAACATTTTAATATTTACAAAGCTGCGGTCAACTAATCACCTCAACACACACTTGTTTCATTTTATGATGTCGATAAGGACCACATTTTTAACTGACTTCACATCAGCATTGAAGCTCTTTGCTGACTGTTTGGTTTGATGTCCCAGAACCAGCAAAGGTGACAGAGGAGGCCAAGTCCATCAGTGTGACTCAAGGGGATCCGGCCACGATGGAGGCCCGGTTCTCTGGCACAAAACCGCTGAAGGCCAGATGGCTGAAGGCTGGCAAGGAGCTAACCTCAGGCCAGAGATATAAAGTTCAGAGCACTGACACCAGCTCTGTGCTCAAGATTATTAAGACTGAGAAAAGTGACGGCGGTGAATACGTCTTTGAGCTTTCAAATGACGTAGGACACAGTTCTTGTGAGGCCACGCTCTCCGTCCTCGGTCGGTTCTTAGTGTGTGATGCAAAATTTAAAATGAGTCGTGTTCTGTTTTATTTTAATTTACATCTTGTTTCTCACTTATGTTCTTATTCCATGTTTGTTAGATCAAATAATTCCTCCATCTTTTACGAGGAAGCTGAAGCAGACAGAAGGTATCAAAGGCTCCTTTGCTCACCTGGAATGTCTCGTCTCTGGCTCGCTGCCGATAAACATACAGTGGTACAAAGATGAGAAACAGATCCAGACGGATGACAAACACAAATGCACTTTCTTTGAGAACGTTGCTTTTCTGGAAATCTCTGATCTAGTCTCTAAAGACAGTGGCAGTTACACCTGCATCGCTACAAACAAGGCAGGGACAGTCCAGTGCTCTGGGATCTTGTTTGTGAAAGGTCAGAATTCATCTTGTCGGATACAATCACGTCGTAAATGTTGTGACTATGTTGTGATACACGTGTTGTCCACCAACAGAACCTCCATGTATTCTGGAGAAGCCTGAAGCCATGAATGTTTTGCCTGGCTCAAAGGTCCAGTTTAACGTCCTGGTCTCTGGCACGCCGCCACTGATCATCAAATGGTTTAAAAACAAGAAGGAGATTTTATCCAGTGCTGACTGTTTCGTGACCAAAGACAACACCTCCAGCTCTCTGGAGCTCTTCTTCGCCAAGACGTCTGATTCTGGAGACTATGTCTGTGAAGTCCACAATGATGTCGGCTCCACTTCCTGTCAGACTACTCTCTTTGTGAAAGGTTGTCAATCTTTATTTGACACCATGTTTATAAGTTATGTCTCCAGCCATCTGTTTATTCGTCACGATTTAGTCTTTCCCCGTCAAACATCCAAACCACTCTGGATGAATTTGTGTAAAATCTGAACAACATTTGGATGGAAACATACAAACAAGATGTTCCCTTCCTCTTCTATCTGATGGTTCATCTATATCTTATTTTATGTCTTAGAGCCCCCTAAGTTCACTCGGACCCCCGCTCGTTTGTCAGTGGTACGTCCTGGTCAGAGTAAAGTGTTTGAGTGCCAGGTGACCGGCACACCTGAGATAGACATCTGCTGGTTCAGGGAGGGCTCAGAGATCAGCCCCAGTGATCGGCATAAGATGGCCTTTGTTAACTCCGTGGCAACTCTGGAAGTCTGCGGGGTCATTACCAAAGACAGCGGGCTTTACTACTGTGAGGCTCGCAACGAGGCCGGCAGTGAGAGCTGCAGCATGGAGCTCAAAGTCAAAGGTTGGTTAAGTCAAGAGGAAGCCACTTCTCTTAGATCAGGATGTAGAATGTAGATGATAATCATTTCTATTGTAGCATCAACTATTTAGACAAGGCTTAACTTTGCTCTCGCCACAGAACCACCATCGTTTATCAGAGAACTGGCTCCAGCTGATGTCGTGAAGGGCTCCAATGCCTCTTTAGAGTGTCAGGTTTCTGGGACGGGTCCGTTTGAGATAACGTGGCACAAAGATGCAAAGGAACTCAAACCCAGTGCAAAACATGGCTTCTCCCAGCTGAACGGCACCATGGGTGTAGAGGTGCACAAGTGCGACGCTGTGGATGTCGGTGAATATCAGTGTACTGTTGCTAACGAGGTGGGAAGCTGCACCTGTAAGACAAAGCTAAGCCTCAAAGGTCGGTCCGATCAGAATCACAGATCCTCATTTTATCTTCTGAGGTGAAAACACACAGTTTAATATTGTCGTTTTCTTCTAATAGAACCACCAACATTTACCAAGAGAATTGAGAACACTGCCACTGTTCTGGGTGACATGGCAGCGTTTCAGTGCGCTGTGGCGGGCTCACCCACTCTTTCAGTACAATGGAAAAAAGATGAAAACTGGATTTTGGAGGATCCAAAGATTGAGAAAACATTTGAAAACAATGTGGCGTCTCTCAGGATTCCTGTCTGTGAGGTGACGCATGGTGGGAAATACACCTGCCAGGTGGCAAACGAGGCCGGGCAGGACAAGTGCTTTGCTACCCTTACGGTGCAAGGTAACAACCTGTTCTCCACTAATCATGGCCAGAGCTTATTTTTACGCTAATAACTTGCTAAGAAACTATAAAAAATATTAAACTTTGCGTTGCAGAGCCTCCTCAGATCACAGAGAAACCCGAGGTGATAAAGGTTACAGCTGGAGATCCAGTCAGTCTGGACTGTAAGGTGACTGGATCCCCTGAGCTCAAAGTGAAATGGATGAAAGACGGCAGGGAGCTTCAGTCCATCAGACAGCACAAGCTGGTGTTTGAGAACAACATCAGCAGTCTGAAGATTCAGGCAGCTCAGACAGAGGACGGAGGAGATTATGTCTTTGAGGTGGCGAACCACATCAGTTCCTGCACCTGTAAAGTCAGCGTGATCGTACTAGGTTGGTCTGACGAACATAAAACTGCTGTGGTACGTAACCACGTGCTGACAAAGTCTAATTACCTTCTTACTATTGTCTTGGTAACAGATCAAGTAATCGGCCCAAGCTTTATCAAACCTCTGGTAGACATGCAAGAGATACTGGGCTCGTTTGTCCAGATATGTTGCAAAATATCCGGTTCCCTTCCCATCTCTGTGGAGTGGCAGAAAGACGGAACCAAAATCTCCAGCGGCATCAAACACAAACTCATCCAGCAGGACAATTCTGTGTCTGTGGAAATCGAACAGTTGGAGGCATCAGATGCAGGACTTTACTCTTGTAAACTGACTAACGCAGCGGGAAGTTGTTCATGCAGTGGATCCATCAAGGTCAAAGGTTAGACCGTGCTCTTCATCCTGGCTGGTCATATTATCCTAAACCAAAGGTGAGTACCCTTTTAACCAGGTTCATCTTGTTGTCTTCAGAACCTCCCAGCTTTGTGACTAAGCCTGAGTCCCAGGCGGCTCTACCCAACGCCACCGTGCGCTTCAAAGGCTCATTTAAAGGGACACCTCCCTTCACCGTCCGATGGTTCAAGGATGACACTGAGCTCATGACTGGGCCCACATGCTTCACAGGACTTGACGGGATGACTTGCTTCTTAGATCTCTATTCAGTGGCAGTCACTCAAAGTGGAGTTTACTCTTGTCAAGTCAGCAATGACGCTGGCTCTGTGCGCTGTAGTGCAGACCTGGCGGTCAAAGGTTGGAGTTACTCTTTTAATTCAGTTCTTGTTTGGCACATCTCATGTCTGCATCGCTGGCTCAAACTAGCGAGTCTCTCAAGCTTTTCCATCATTGCAGCTTGTCATCCAGAAATGTTCGTTGCCTTTATGTTGCATCTCCATTTTTCACGTCCATCCTGGCTCCACCACTAACCCCCCATCGCTGTCAGCTCATCTGCTGCTCGTCCCAACCAGCTGCTTCTTACTTTTGTGTGCCTACTTGCTTCCAGCTGCTAACTTGTCTGTCTTTTGGCTTTCCAGAACCTCCTGAGTTTGTGCTGAAACTCCCTGCTGCTAAGTTTGTAAAGCAGGGTGAGTCACTCCGCCTGGAGTGCAAAGTCAGTGGCACAGCCCCCCTGAAAATGACCTGGTACAAACACGACACCAAGGTCACGGATGGGGGCAACTACAGGACCTCGTTTGTTGACTCTGTGGCAGTGCTGGAGCTGCTCTCCACCACCTTTGATGATGATGGAGTTTACACCTGTGAAGCTCAGAATGATGCTGGCAGTGTCAGCTGCAGCACCACACTTACCGTTAAAGGTCAGCCTCACACTGACTTCATAAATATATTTTCTTCTGATGCACTGCCTGTTCAGTGTGTTATTGAGGTTTTAGTTCTGTTGCTTAAAGCTGGTATCCGTAAATCACCACCTGTGGTTCCAACCACAGCTCATCGTCTGTCCTTGTTCTCCCTCCAACAACCTAATACCTCACAACTCCACCATGGTACCTGTGGTCCCAATAACGTTTCTCAAAAATCCACCAACTTACTTGTAGTACCAAGTAAATCCACAGCAACTCACCACCCTTGCTGTAACCCCAACTAAGCCTTTATAGCTCCTCTGTCCCCGCTGTACTACCCTGAACCCCACCCCACACTCCCACCGCCCCCGGCACCACCACCACTACTACTAAGATGCATTTCTAATATCATCTCACAACAATCTGCCATTTTAGTTGTAAACCCATTAACTCTGCCATCTTGTCAACTAAACGCCCATAACTTAGTAGCTTCATTATCCTTCCACAACAAAAGCACAATCCAACAACTCCCCTAACAACTCCACCCTTTTAGTTGAACGACTTTAATCAGTTTTGCCACGTTAGCTGCATCTAACACTAATACCTCTGGACAGGTACTAACCTGTACATCAGTTTGGCTTAGATCTTAGATGTAGTTGTAAAGTTATTTGTAGTTCCACAAACATAATCACCATCATCTTAGCTGTGGTTTAACTCTTGGCCACATGAATTCTCAACAACTCCGTCATCCTAGCGTCGGCATTAATTCCGCGTTTACGGGTTTCAGCTTTAAGATATAGTCTTGGACTATTTTCCCGTGCATTCCTATTTAACAGTGTCCTGATCTTTTTATAGACCCACCATCTTTTGTCAAAGTACCTCAGCCCGTTGAAGGGCTGAAGGGTAAGGACGTGAGTTTGTACTGCGAGATGAGCGGTACAGCTCCGTTCCAGATCACCTGGTTCAAAGACAGGAAACCTCTGATGGAGAGCAGGAAGTATAAGATGGTGAGCGAGGGCAGCTCCGCTACACTGCATGTCATTGGGATAGAGTCCTCGGACGCCGGCGAATATGAGTGCAAAGTGTCAAACAGTGTAGGAAGTGACACCTGCCAGACGTCAGTTAAACTCAGAGGTCAGTAGAAATTGCGATAGTCTCAAATGAAAGTCAAAAGTAATAGATTTCAGATTACTTTGTCACCATGCTGACTTTCCCTTTTGCGCTGTTTTTCTCCTCTCTTCAGAGCCGCCGTCGTTTGTGAAGAAACTGTCAAACATGACGGTGATACTGGGAGAGGAGGTGACCCTTGTGGCCACTGTTAAAGGCTCTGAACCCATTACTGTGTCCTGGGTTCAAGACAAGGATCACATTCTCAGGGACGGTGACAACAGGAAAATCACCTTTGAGAACAACAAGGTCGCACTTAAAGTCTTTAAGGCCGATGCAACCACGGCAGGCAAATACACCTGCCAACTCAGAAATGATGCTGGGAGTGTGGAGTGTTTCGCTAACTTGACTGTTCTAGGTTTGTAATCATATAATTCTCTCTTTCTCTTGAAGTTTTTGTTTTTACAGCCCCCCCACCCACATCAGCTTTGATTAAAATCACGTTCTGCTCCTTCTCTGTTGTATCCAGAACCCGCTAAGATCGTCGACAAGCCCGACGCTCTGAGTGTGGCGGCCGGCGACATGGCCGCCCTCGAGGTCAAAGTGTGTGGAACTCCAGAGCTCGTGCCCAAGTGGTTCAAAGACGGCGTTGAACTGGCGTCTGGGAGGAAGTACAAGATCTCATTCTCTCGGATGATTTCCAGCCTGAACGTGCTCTCAGCTGAGAAAGTGGACTCTGGAGAATACACCTTTGAGGTTATGAACGAAGTTGGGAAGGACCTGAGCAAAATCAACCTCACTGTCTTAGGTTGGTGTTTTCTTCCTACATGGAGCTTCATGATTAGTCCAGTAAATCAGATACTTGGTGCAACACCTTCACCAGCTTATGTCTTCTTCTCTCATCAACAGATAAGACAATTCCCCCAACGTTCTCTCGGAAGTTGAAGGATTGCAATGCGGTGGTTGGAGTGGTGGGAGAGATGGAGTGCAAAGTGTCAGGCTCGCCTCCGTTCACCATCTCCTGGTATCACGATGAGCAGGAGGTTCAGAGCGGACCCAACTGCGAGATTTCCTTCAGTGACAACAACTGCACGCTCAGAGTGCCGACGCTGAAGCTGTCGGACTCTGGGGTGTACAAATGTAAAGCTGTGAACAAGGCCGGATCCAGCGAGACCACGGCCTCTCTGGTCGTCAAAGGTCAGTTGGTCCTGAACCACGCTGCTGCCAACAGTTAATGAGATGTTTATCTAACCTCACAGCCACCTGTCTTTAATCCTTGATGTAAATGACTCCTGACACAGGAGCGACTGGATGCATAGGGTTTCCTGAAGACGTTACATCCAAGTAGCTGCTTCAGATCTGTGTCTAACATCTTCAGCCCAAACTACTGACTTACTGCTTGGTAGTTCAGACTTGGCAAATTTGAATCTGAAGTGTGGACTCTAGCGTGATCGTTCCATACTTTGTTATGAACTTCTGTGAAATGCATTCTGGGATACCTGGCTGTTACCTCCACATGTGTCCTCGATAAAACTGTACGACAAGAACAAAGAAGGACGCTGTGTTTATGAAGACAAGAAGAACATTCATTTCTGATTAGGTTTTTGCTTTTTGTTGGAAAATGATTGAAGTACAACAACATTTCTTTTCCTATGTCACATCACATTGACTCTGATGACTCTCGGGTTTGCGTTGTGTTTTTCCATCCTATTGAATCTCTTTGTTTCCATCTAGAACCTCCTTCCTTTGTGGTTCCGCCTCAGCCGGTGGAGGTCATGCCGGGCTCCAGCGTGACCTTCTCAGCCATGGTCAAAGGCAGCGCGCCTCTCAAACTGAAGTGGTTCAGAGGAGCTAAGGAGATCCTGCCTGGACATGGCTGTGATTTCTCTCTGAAGGATAACCAGGTTGTCTTGGAGATTTTCAACGTTGACCGATCTCACACTGGAGAATACACCTGTCAGATCATTAATGACGCAGGAAAGGAAAGCTGCCCAGTGAACCTCACTGTCAAAGGTGAGTCTGAGCCTGCTAGTCGATCTGTCCACCACCACATCCACACCTTTACATTCACAGACCAACGAGTGTTGTGTGTTTGTGTCTCAGAGCCGGCAGCCTTCTCCAAGAAGCTGAAGGATGTGTCCGTGGAGATGGGAAAACCATTGATGCTGGAATGCGCCTACACTGGGACTCCTGAGATCACCGTGAGCTGGTTCAAAGACGGCCAGCAGATCTTTGCTTCATACAAATACAACATCACCACGACAGAAAGCTCCTGCATCCTGGAGTGTCTCAGCACTGACGACAAGGAGGCCGCAGGACGATACAGCTGCCAGGTGTCCAACGTCGCAGGAAAGGACACGTGTGAGGCTGAAGTGTCCATCCTCGGTTGGTGCAGCATCTCTGATTTTAGTAACTTGAGTTGAATGAGATGATAAACCCAGGACTAGCTAGCCTTTCTTTTTCTGTCTCATCATTTTTATTATCACACCATCCTCCATCAGCTGTGCACCACGTGGTGACTGGACTGACAGAATCTGATGCCTTCACTGATGTTTTCTGCTGTTGTGTCTGCAGAGCCGCCGTACTTTGTCGAGTCCTTGGAGCCCATGGAGGTGACGGCTGGAGACGCTGTGTGTCTCAAGTGTCAAGTAGCAGGAACGCCTGAGATCAAGGTGTCCTGGTTCAAGGCCGACGGCAAAGTCCGGTCCAGCCCCACCTGTAAGCTGGAGTACTCCAAGGGCGTCGCCTGTCTGAAGCTCAGCAAAGCCACCAAGGCCGACGTCGGAGAGTACACCTGCAAGGCGGAGAACAGGATTGGTTCCGCCTCCTCCACCTGCAAACTCAATGTCCAAGGTTTGTGTTTGCTGTAACACTCTCACAGATATGAGCTGGGCTCTGCTCCAGCTTCCTTCCTCTTATAAGGGAGTTTTTCTTAGAGCTGCTCTGGGTCCACTAAAGTTAAAATCATTTGTATCGTCACTGACGCTGTAGGAATCAAACTGAATGGATTTGATATGAATTGAATGAAGTGAAAGAAGGACTTCACTATCACTTAATAATTTAATGGAAATCTGCAAACTTTTAGTTTTAATCTTTCATGAATTCATGAATCTAACTGATGTATAATATTTATATGTTAACTGTCAGCCAGTAACGGCTCACTGTTGTGGAGTTAGATGCATAAATACAGAAAGTAGAGGTGCTAATGTTCTGTCTTCTCCAGAGGCCAAGACGCCGCCGTCCTTCCCCAAGAAGATCACCAGCCTGCAGCAGACCGAGGGTCTGCCGATCCGCTTCGAGTGCCGCATCGCCGGCTCTTCGCCCATCGAGGTGTCGTGGCTGAAGGACGGTGAGCCGCTGACGCAGGGAGACGAGTTCTCCATGCTGTACGACGACAACACGGCCGCGCTGCAGATCAGCCGCGGCGAGATGAGGCATTCAGGGGAGTACACCTGCGTGGCCACCAACAGCGTGGGCTCGACGTCCTGCAGAGCCAAGCTCACCCTGCAAGGTCTGTCAATCAGGAAGCTCTTTCTTCACTATGCTTTAACCTCAGGATGTTCAGAAAGTTTCTCAACTTTCTTCTGGTGACCTTTGAGTTTCACTCTTACACCCACTGAGGTACAGGAGACATATCAGACATTTCAGGTTCTTCAGTTTTAAGAAACATTTTCTATCCATGTAGGTTCCTGTTGAGGCCATGCAGGTCATCTGAAATGTCCTCTGTCTTAACCTCAGCAACAAAAGTCTTTGTAGAGAAACCTCTTACATCATGATCATGCTGATCAACAATGTTTTAACGTCCTTCAGATGTTTCTACATTTCTTCATAAACATTATTTAAAACTTCTTTTCCTAAAAGTACCAAGAGAGAACCCAAACAAACACGTTAAAATGAGCCAATATTACATATCAGTCAGTGAACCTCCCTTTATGTAATGAGACGCAGGTGTTTGTGGAAGCTGATGATGAGCTAATGTCCTGGTTTGGGTCTGTTCTGCTGCATCTGGACCAGGACGCCTTGTCCTCATTGATGGACCAATGAACTCTAAAAGAAAATGTCAGGACATCTGTCCATGAGCTGAATGTGAAGAGAAACTGGGTCATGCAGCAAGACAAGGAGAACCAAGAACACAAGCGGTTCTACAAGAGAACGGTTAAAGAAGAACCAGATGAATGTTTAGGAACGGCCAAGTCAAAGTCCTGACCTTAATCCAAGAGAAATGTTGTTGTTGGACCTGAAGCAGCAGTTGATGTGAGGAAACCCACCAACATCTCAGAACTGAAGTGGTTCAAGCTGCTGGAGAACACTGATCAGCTGGTACCAGGAGGAGGATACATGGAGGACATGATATGTAATATTGGCTCACTTTAACTGAACCAGTATAATATTTGGAAACTTGTTTAAAAATGTTTTGAGTCATTTTTATGAAGAAATGTTCTGGAGGAGGTGAAATCTTTTGCTCGTCTCTGTGGATCAGAGCTGTGACCGTATCACAGCATCATGTGAAGCTCAGTGAGGTCCCGACCCTGAGGTTGAGAAACTCTTTATTAGTCCACTTATGTTTTCTTGTGTCTCTTCTTCCTCTTCCGTCGTCCTGCAGAGCCCAGATACCCTCCGGTCTTTGACAGGAAGCTGTCACCACAGGAGGTGACGGTGGGCGACAGCGTGGAGCTGGAGTGTCACATGACTGGCTCCGCCCCCATTAAAGTCACATGGTCCAAAGACCATAAAGATATTCGTTCTGGGGGCAATTATAAGCTCAGCTGTGAGGATAACACCGCCCACCTGAGCATTGTGAAGGCAGATAAGGGGGACACAGGGAGATACTTCTGCCATGCCTCTAATGACATGGGAAAGGATTCTTGTTCCTCTGATGTCACTGTTAAAGGTATTTATCTTCAGGCCGTCTCTCATTGGCCCCTCTTCTGACGTCCTCTGAGGGCGCGTCTTAGCGGAGAAGCCTCGCTGCATCTCCTCACACAAAGTGTCTCCTCTTGTCTTCAGAGCGTAAAAACCCTCCAGTGTTCACCAAGAAGCCGTCGGAGCGCATCGAGGACATCGAGGGCAAACTGGTGAAGATCGAAGGCCGAGTGTCCGGCTCACAGCCGGTGTCGGTCGCCTGGTTCAAGGACGAGCAGGAGATCTCCAGCTCTGACAAATACGACATCAGCTTTAAGAGCAACGTGGCTGTGCTGTGCATCAGGAGCAGCCAGGTGGCCGACAGCGGCAGCTACTCCTGCCGGGCCTCCAACGAGGCGGGGACAGTGTCCTGCTCCGTCACCGTGGGCATTTCAGGTGGGTTCACGTCAGGACGGCCTTCATCTTAAATGTCCTCTTCAGGTACTACTCTGGCCTCCGTCAGTGTCTGGAAGGATCTCTGAAGGGATCCTCTGCTGGTGGAAGCGCTCTTGACGTCTTTAGATGCTTGTATCTGAAAACCATCTCTCCTGCAGAAGCCAAGAAGCCTCCGGTGTTTGACGTCCCTCTCAAAACGGCGACCGTGGACGAGGGAGGCAAGCTGAGTCTCAGGTGTCACGTCTGCGGCTCGGCGCCTCTGAAGATCCAGTGGATGAAGGACAGGAAGGACCTGACGTCAGCCGGCAGCACCAAGATCAGCTTCTCTGACGGGATGGCCTGTCTGGAGATCAACCCGGCGTCCAGACACGACGCCGGTGACTACCTGTGTAAGGCCACCAACGAGGCCGGCAGCGAGTTCTGCAAAGCCAAGGTCACCGTCAAAGGTAGGATGGACTTTAGTCACATGGTTATTCACTGTCAAGACAACGTGCCTCATTAATATGCAGCGCTGCTGCTGTTTAAACGTTTCAGTGAATCATAAAGACGTACATCTATGAGGCAGCAGACGGACAGAAATCCAGCCTCATCTTTACACTCCTGTTTTAGTTGTGCGTTATATTCGTGTGTGTGAATGACAATGACCAGTTGTTGCTTTTGTTATTGTTGTTGTTGCAGAGAAACCAGGAGCAGCTGCTGCTCCAGCTGAAGCTGCAGCTGCTGCTCCCACCAAGAAACTGGACAATCTGTTCTTCATCGAGGAGCCGAAGACACAACACGTGACTGAGAGTGAGACATGACACACAACAACAACACACAACAACACACAGCAACACACAACACACAACAACACACAATAACACACAACAACACACAACAACACACAACAACAACACAACAACACACAACAACACACAACAACACACAACAACACACACACAACAACAACACACAACAACACAACAACAACACAACAACAACACACAACAACACACAACAACACACAATAACACACAACAACACACAATAACACACAACAACAACACACAACAACACACAACAACACACAATAACACAACAACAACACACACAACAACACACAAACACACAACAACACACAACAACACAACAACAACACACAACAACACACAACAACAACAACACAGCAACACACAGCAACACACAACAACACAACAACAACACAACAACAACACACAATAACACACAACAACACACAACAACACACAATAACACACAACAACAACACACAACAACACACAACAACACAACACGTGACTGAGAGTGAGACATGACACACAACAACAACACACAACAACACACAATAACACAACAACAACACACAATAACACACAACACACAACAACACACAGCAACACACAACAACACAACAACAACACAACAAACACAACAACACACAATAACACACAACACCACAACACACAACAACACACAACAACACAACACGTGACTGAGAGTGAGACATGACACACAACAACAACACACAACAACACACAACAACACAACAACAACAACACACACAACAACACAACAACACACACAAACACAACAACACACAACAACACAACACACAACAACACACAACAACACACAATAACACACAACACGTGACTGAGAGTGAGACATGACACACACAACACACAACAACACGCAATAACAAACAATAACACAACAACACACAACAACACAACAACACACAACAACACACAACAACACACAACAACACAACAACAACACACAACAACACACAACACACAACAACCAACACAGCACACAACAACACACAACAACACACAACAACACACAAAAACACAACAACACACAACAACACACAACAACACAACAACAACACACACAACACAACAACACAACACCACCAATGAGACATGACAACAACACAAAGACACACAATAAATCATTACAACACAACAACAACACACAATAACACACAACAACAACAACACACAGCAACACACAACAACACAACAACAACACAACAACAACACAACAACAACACACAATAACACACAACACACAACAACACACAGCAACACACAACAACACAACACGTGACTGAGAGTGAGACATGACACACAACAACAACACACAACAACACACAACAACACAACAACACACAACAACACACAACAACACAACAACACACAACAACACACAACAACACACAACAACACAACAACACACAACAACACACAATAACACACAATAACACACAACACGTGACTGAGAGTGAGACATGACACACAACAACACACAACAACACACAACAACACGCAATAACAAACAATAACACAACAACACACAACAACACACAATAACACAACAACAACACTAATGTAGCCCCCAGCTGCTAATAGTTTAGTCATGCTACGTAGCTGTTTGAGTTCCGCTCATGCTACGTAGCTGTTGGTCCGTTCCCCACGCTCCACGTCAGCGTCGCCCTCTGGTGGTTTTATAAATGACGTTGAGATTCCTTTGAAGGCAGCAAACATCTCTGCGCTTGCTCCAAAGTAAATGTTAAAGGTTTCCTGCCTCGTGTTGCTCCACAGAGGGAACCGCCACCTTCATCGCCAAGGTGGGCGGCGACCCCATCCCCAGCGTGAAGTGGATGAAGGGGAAGTGGCGTCAGATCAACCAGGGCGGCCGGATCTCCATCGAACACAAGGGCCAGGAGGCCAAGCTGGAGATCAGGGAGGTGACCAAGTCGGACTCGGGTCAGTACCGATGCGTGGTCTCCAATAAGCACGGCGAGATCGAGTGCAGCGCCGACATGCATGTGGATGAAAAGAAGGAGGCGGCGGCGCTGGAAGGAGACCTACGAGCCAAACTGAAGAAGTGAGTCAGAACGTTCTTTATCTGGATCACTCTTAGTTTAAACATGAGCTCCATCTTAGAACTGATGAGGAGAACCTTCAGGAACAGGTCTACCCAGAACGTCACAGGAGCTCATTCCTGTGTGTGGACGTCAGACCTTAGAGCTGTGGTCACTCTGAACACCTTTAACACTTCAGACACCGTTCATTTATCTCTGTGTATGTCAACACTAACTTTAATACATCTCACTTTATTTTTATATAGTTTTATTTAATTTGATTCTGTTGTATTTGTACCAACTAGCAGCTGTTACTAGCAACAGCAACCAAACAGTTTCCTAATAAAGTATTCTGGTTCTGATGACGTCGTCTTTGTCTGGTTCTCAGGACGCCATCGAAGCAGAAGAGTCCTCAGGAGGAGAAGGACATCGACATCGTTGAGCTGCTGAGAAATGTTGACCCCAAAGAGTATGAGAAATACGCCCGGATGTACGGCATCACCGACTACCGAGGCCTGCTGCAGGCCATCGAGCAGCTCAAGAAGGAGAAGGCAGAAGAAAGTGGAAGACCGGTAACGTCCTCCTCCCCCGTCCTCCGTCTGTCCACTTAGTGTCTGTGACGTCTGGAGTCTGAGCTCTGTTGTCTCCTGACAGGAAGTGGAACGTGGAGACAGAGAGTCTGACGAGGACATGGCTCGACTGGTGGCCGACCTGCAGAAGAGGATGGAGCGAACCGAGGTCAGGACTCGTTTAGTGTGAAGCTCATGTCCTCATGTCATGTCCTCATGGTCCTGATTAACTCATTAGACATTTATAAACACTTACTGAACACATGTATTATTAAATAACAGTTCATTGTATTTTTAACATGTCAGTTTTACTTTGACTGGTGGTAGAAACAAAAATCAGTTTCTGTTCAGATGAAACTAACGTCTGTGTCTGAATTGTTAAATCTAGATTCTATCGTCACTAGATTAGACTAATAACGACTGTTTATAGCTGCTCTGTAACATCTGATCCACAACATAGACAATAAAATGCATAACGTATGAAGTTCCTTCCAGTATAAATCAAATAATTATAGCTTGATTCAATAATGTCAACAATCAATAAAAGCAAAAAAAAAGTCCATGAGCGGCCATTTTGGAAATGGCTTCCAAAAGCTAGTGGCTGCAGTTCCTGGATGCGTCCACCAGGGGGCAGATGATGATGACGTCAGCGACTGATTATAGTTTATTGATTATTGTTTCTCTAATAATGATAATGAGGAGACATTGTTGGTGCTTCTGCTGCAGCCCGTCACCGTGGTGAAGGACATCTCCAATCAGTCCGTCTTCACCAACAAGGAGGCCGTGTTCGAGTGCGAGGTCAAGATCAACTACCCAGAGATCACCCTGTCCTGGTACAAGGGAACCCAGAAACTGGACACTGGTGACAAGTACGACATCAGCATCACCGGCGACCGCCACCTGCTCCGCATCAAGAAGTGTGAGCTGTCCGACCAGGGCAACTACCGGGTGGTCTGTGGGCCCCACATCTCTAGCGCCAAGCTCACCGTCATGGGTCAGTACTGAGACTAATCATAGCTAAGCTACGCTAACTAGCTGCAACCAATCTCAAGGAACTGTTGAATTTCAGCCAATGAGTGAACCTTTTCCATCACGCTGACATGATTCATTCAGATGATTCATTCAGATGATTCAGATGATTCATTCAGATGATTCATTCAGATGATTCATTCAGATGATTCATTCAGACGATTCAGATGATTCATTCAGATGATTCATTCAGATGATTCATTCAGACGATTCAGATGATTCATTCAGATGATTCATTCAGATGATTCATTCAGATGATTCATTCAGACGATTCAGATGA
The DNA here is from genome assembly GCA_005024645.1 of Planiliza haematocheilus. Lineage (NCBI taxonomy): Eukaryota > Metazoa > Chordata > Actinopteri > Mugiliformes > Mugilidae > Planiliza > Planiliza haematocheilus. The sequence continues at coordinate 41,519 of SRSE01000520.1, forward strand.
TTCATTCAATGAGATGATTCATTCAGATGATTCATTCAGATGATTCATTCAGATGATTCACATCATTCAGATGATTCATTCAGATGATTCATTCAGATGATTCACATCATTCAGATGATTCATTCAGATGATTCAGATGATTCAGATGATTCATTTAGACGATTTAGTGAAATGCTTCATGTCCATCTTTGTTTTGTCTTTCAGAGCCAGAGGTTGAGAAGCACCTGCAGGACACAGCGGGTAAGGAAGGCCAGTCGTGTTCTCTGTCCTGTCAGTTGTCCATCCCTAACGTAGACGCTCAGTGGTTTAGAAACGGGAAGCAGTTAGAGATGAAGGGCAGGTTCACGTCCGAGGTGAAACACAAGGTTCAGAAGCTTCTGATCAGAGACCTGAAGCCTGAAGACCAGGGCAGATACTCCTGCAGATACCAGGACCTGGAGTCCTCGGCCGACCTATGGGTGGAAGGTTTGTACCTGGAAGCCTTCCTGCTACCTTGTAGACGTGGTGGATGCTCTCACCGCATACTAACCTCTTTCGACTCATCAAACTCTGAGACTAACGCTGGACATTTGGACTTCTCTTTTTTCTCTTTCTTCTGGGATTTGTCTTCCTGTTTTAACCTTCTTCACGATTATCTCGCCCAAAACAAAACGTCCGTCATCTCATTCATTGTCGTTTCATATCGACTCAAATCCACCGACAACAACAGCCGGCGTCATAACCATCCCATAAACATTCCTCTAACCATGTGGATGTTGTGTCGATGACAAACTAGCATTCAGTTACTGTCGTACCAAACGTCTTGACCCACTCACGTCTGTATCTGTTCTAGCTGAACAAATTCATTTCACCAAACGCATCCACAACGTTGAAGTCAACGAACGCCAGTCGGCCACCTTCGAGTGCGAGGTGTCCTTTGACAACGCTATCGTGTCGTGGTACAAAGACACCTGGGAACTGAAAGAGAGCCCTAAGTACAACTTCCGAAGCGAGGGCCGAAGACATTTCATGGTCATAAGAAACGTGACCATCGAAGATGAAGGTGTGTAGAGCGACATGGAGCCGCAGAGCCCTGTAGACTGTTTCTGATGCCTTGAGTGTTAAACGTCTTCATTACTAATCCCATGTAGGCGTGTACTCAGTGATTGTGAGGTTGGAGCCCCGAGGAGAGGCTAAGAGCACAGCTGAGCTTTATTTATCTGGCAAAGGTACAGTTACTAGTCAGGTCACATCTTCCGTGTTTGTGTTTCAGCCGTTTTCTGTTTCAGTGTTTAACGCGTTCTTCACTCTTCCCCTTTTCACAGAAATTGAATTAGCAATGGTTCCCATCGGTGAGTATTTTGTCTTCTAGGTCGTCTACACATCTAATCGGTCAGGAACATTGTTGGAAGTCCTCTTGTTGTCAGTCTTCACCAGAGTCCAATATATTTCATTTCCTTTGATTGGCTTAGCGTAGCATAGCTTAGCTTAGCTTAGCATGGAGCTTTATAATCCAAATTCCCAAATAGCTGTGTGCAGTTGACTGAAAGTACAAACAGATGCTGAGTGCTTGTAGTTCACTGATGGCACAGCAGCTTTAAACTGTTAGCATATATTATTTCATCATAACGGTTTACCTTTTTATTTTGAAAGGACTTTTATTGTAGCTTCCTGTCTGAACATTTAATGGGCAGTTATCCACTGTACTGGTGGCTGCATGGAGCTAACCGCCACTACGTTAGGTTAGCATCACGTGGACAATATTGTGGTAGCGTCATTATGCTAGCTGCTTGGAGCTAACTGTTGGCACCAATGTAGCCACCAACAGCTAATAGGTTAGCGTCATGTAGATGATATTATGCTGTTTGTGTTTTAGCTTGTTTGTCATAAATCACCACAGCACAAATCTCTGAAGCAAGAGGATTTTCTAAAATGTCCTGTTTTAGATAAATAACCATTGATATGGTGTTCTTCTTCTATCACTGCTCAGATTATAGCTGTATCTAAATATATCTGTCAAATTAAATGTAAAGCTTCGGTTTGAACATGATCCCGTGTCCTGTAGATATCCCAGACTCCTCCGTTCAGAGGCCTGAAGTGCCTTCGTCAGCAGCGATCCAAGGTAAGACTCAGGAGATCGTGGGTTTTAGATCAGTGCCGTCTTAAAGTCAGACTGTGGATTAACGTCTGGACGTGTTTTTGTCTCCTGAAGAATCTGCTGAGTTCTATCAGTATGAGGAAGAGATTAAACATAAAGGTATTTCCTGTTTTTATGCTTGGTCTGCTCACATCTACCACAGCTTTAACATTTAACAGTGAAACTGATTCAGATTATTTCTCTGGTTTTACTCATGAACTCATCAACAATTCAACTAATCGTTCGTCTTTGTTCACAACGAAAAATACGTTTTTGTTTTCTCAAGAATCAGCTGAATATTCGTATCACTATGAAGAGGAGGTGGAGGTGGAGCAGAGAGGTACAACTTTATTCACTTCATCCCCTCCATCAAACATCTGAGCAGATCTGGGAAAAAATAAGTTCAGTCTGATTTAGACTGAACTGCAGCAAAGACAATCTGGCTTTTAAAAAAGATTTAATTTAACGTCTTAAAGGCTGAAGGTTTATTCTTATTAAAGATGTGTATTTACCCACATCTGCTGCTCACGTTCATCATCATCACCTCATTCGTCTTTGTCCTGTCCACACGCTCTTGTTTCTCTTGTTTGTCACTCTTCGTCTTCATCAGACTCACTAACCTCAAGACGCCATTTCAGTCAAAGTCCATCTGGAGAATAAAAGTAATTAGATCTGGTTGTAGTCTGATATCTGCTGATGAACAACTAAAGCTAGGTGGTGGCATTTTATTTTGAAAGGACTTTTATTGTAGCTTCCTGTTTGAGTCTTGTAGCTTCAGGTGAATCAAAGGATACGCTAGCTAGCTGGTTTGAAGACTGTTTGGTGCCTGCTAACGTTAAGCTAGCTGCTAACGTTAAGCTAGCTGCTAACGTTAAGCTACTGCTAACGTTAAGCTGCTTGGAGCTAAGCGTTGGTATTACTGTAGCCACCAACTGATAATATGTTAGCGATATTATGGTAGCTGCAGCTTTATGCTAGGTGTAATGTTAGTGCTTAGCATATATAAGGCTATGCTAGCTGTTGCTGGTGTTTATTGCTCATTGAAGTAAACTAGCAGCAAACAGTTATCCAGTGTACTAGCAGCTACTTGGAGCTAGCCGTTGGTGCTAATTTAGCCACCAACAGAACCAGACCATCAGGTGGATTGTGGTGTAAAGAAGGTTCAGTTCCTGTCTCCACCAGCAGGTGTCTCACAGCTTCACACTCTTTAGTATCTGGTCTTTTGATTGGCTGAGAAAAATCAACCTGCTCTCAGACGGGATCTTTGTTAAACCTGAAATGACGTCATGAGTAGTGTTCTGTCAGAGACTGTTTTCCTCACTCGTCTTTGTTGTCCTCCGTCCCACTTCAGTGGAGTATCAGAGTTGGACAGAGGAGACAATAATGCAGCAGGTGTCCAAGTCCACAGGTATCACAGTAACAGAGGAGGGACGTTGCTTCCTCTTAACGTTTGTCTTTACTTCTAACCAGGCTTCTGTCTGTCTGTCTGTCTGTTTTTAATCTTTTTTTGTATTTTCTTTCTTCTTATTAACCTCTTTTAGTTCCTTAGTCGTAGGTCAGAGTGTTTGTCTTTGGGTTGTATCTTCTAAAACACTGACCTCTAACTGGTCTGTGGTGTGTTTCTACTTTTCTAGGAAAATAAACTGGTCACACTAAACCGTCAGACGTGGCTCATTTCTAAAGTCACAGTGACACTGATCTTGACTCTGTTCATGTGTTTTTTTTCCATCCAGCTGTCAGAGTTCCCATCGAGGAGACAGTGGAGACCAAGAAAGTTGAAATGAGAGAAGAAATCCCAACAAAAGGTAGGACAGAGCTGGACGTCTTTACTGTCCTCCTGGAGATGTTTAGTGTCACTCCGTCACACAATATTTCATATTTCACAGAAATATTGTTCAGTAGATTGAGTCTGAACATGTAAAATCCTAACCTGGCTGGTTGTGTATTTATTTAGAGACATTTTAATTTGACATGAAACAGAGGTCATGGGAGGCTCTAGAGGTCAGAGGCCGTCCAGGCTACGTAGCAGCGTTACTAGTGTCTGTGTTTATGGTGAAAGAAACACATTTGGCTTTTTAAAAAGCAGTAGGTTGTTTGTTCTAGGCCCAGCCAGAGACATGTGAAGGTTGTGTCAGTGCTAGAACCAAAGACTTATGACAATACTGTGGACACGTCTTTCCAGTAAGTCTGAATTAAAGGACGTGACCAGATCAGGAGTCGTCCGTCACACTCCTCTGAGGTCCTCAGGTCTTTGGTCTTTGTGGTGTCTATATTCAGTGATGTGATACCACGTTGTCTCTCTGTTCTTTCCGTCTTCTTACCTTCTTCTTCGTGACTTGTGATGTTAACACCGTTAAGTTCCCCACGTTGAGAAAAAGCCTGAAGAGAAGCCGACGCCAGCAGTGAAGGAGCCGTCTCCTCCTAAAGGTACCAGCAAAGCTCTGCTGCTCTGCAGTTTATCCATGAATGTCTTTGCTTGGCCTTTTAGTCTGTTTGATCTCTGGCTTCATAATCTCCCTTCATGTCTCTGTGTCGTGTAAATTTAATACTTTTATTGAAACCTTGAAGCCCCAGAGGCCAAGAAGCCGGTGGAGGAAAAAGTTCCTGTAGTTTCAGTCCCAGAGAAGAAAGACCTTCCTGCTCGTAAAGGTAGAGACGTCTGATTGCTAACATCTCTCGTCTCGTCGTACTAAGAGCATCGTTTGAACCCTGTTCTTGTTTGGTTCTCTTCTGTTTGTTGAGTTTATCATGTGTTTGAATGTATCTTAAAAGAACCAGAGGATGTTAAGAAGCCAGAGGTTGCTCCTTCACCGCCGGCCGAGAAGCCAGGAGTGCCAAAGAAAGGTACTTCCTTGTTTGTCCTGTTTGTCTCCGTGTTAGCTTCATGTCCTCGCTTCCACCAAGCTTCTAAACTCCACCAGGCTCCTCTCGTCTCAGCGTTTGTCTTGTTCTGTTTCCTGTGTCGTGCTTATTCTAATTTCACTCATTGTATGTCCATCTGTTGAGTGTCTTCTCATTCTTTCGAGCACTTCTTGATGAATTTTAGACGCTTCTTCAACTTCATGTTAACATGAGCTAATGTCTGTTACCTACTTGAAGATGAACCCAAGCCTCAGGCACCAGCAGAGACGAAAAAGGTTCCTGCAGCTAAGCCTGAGCCTGAGGCCAAGCCCAAGGCTGAGCCTGAACCAAAGCCTAAAGCTCCAGCTGCCCCCAAAGCTGAAGCTAAACCTGCAGCTAAGGTTGAGCCGGAGGCTGAAGCCAAGCCGGCACCGGTAAAGAAGCCGGCGTCGCCCCCGTCCAAAGGTACTTCCTGCTTTTTTTTGTGTGTGTGTGTGTGTGTGTGTGTGTGTTGAGTCCAACTTTGTGAGTTTGTCTGAAAATGTTGAGATAAGTTACTGAGCTTCAAACGTGGAAGCGAATCTTTGACTGTATCTTAACCCTCTGAATGTTGCTTTAAGCCCCCGAAGAGGCTTCCAAACCAGAACCAGTAAAGACCAAGCCTGAAGCGCCCCTAATCAAGACAGAACCAGAAAAACCAAAACCAAAGCCAGAAGCAGAAAAACAGAAAGAAGAATCAGAAAAGCCCAAACCAGAAGTCCGGAAACCAGAGCCTCCTAAACCTGAAGCCGTGGTGAAGAAACCTGAAGCGCCAGAACCAGCGGTGTCCAAACCAGAACCTCCAAAGACCAAACCAGAACCTCCAAAGACCAAACCAGAGCCAACACCACAGGAGCCTCAGAAGAAAGGTATAAAACGTGAGGTTGAGCTGCAGCTCTGATCTTTTGGTGTCTTCTTTAACTGACTCATCTCTGTGTGTCTAGATTAGTTTGTGTTTGTGGAAGCAAACGTCTTAATTCTTTAACCTCAGAGAGTTGTTGGTTTGTCTCAGCAAAAGCTTGACTCTTTAATAATAATGATAAACGTTCTTTTAAAGTACCCAAAGAACCGACACAGAAGGAGGTGGCCACTCCTCCACCTCCACCTCCTCAAAAGGTGGAGAGAGAAGAGGAGGCACCACAGAAGAAGCCTTCGGCCGCTAAAGGTACCTGAGGCTCCGTCGGTCGTCTCAAACTAAAACCTCTTAAACTCTGTTCTCTGACGATGGGGCTGCACATTGTGTTTGTCGTACACTCAATAGAGTGATTAACATTTATCTTCAGTTTGAAAAGCTTCTAATATATTTGAATGAACTCTTTAAAGTTTCTGTGGAGGAAAAAACCCCAGAGCGTCTGAAAGCAGCCAAGAAAGTAGAACCTGCTGTTGTTCCTCCTAAAGAAGAACCGAAGACAGAGAAAGGTACTGGGTCCATTTACACTGGCGGGTTACTCTAGCTATGATATAACATAAATATATCACCATGTTCATAAATGTTCCACTGACTCCTCCATGTGGACAAGATCTCCACAGAACTCAACCCGGTTCTAACAGATTGTTTTGTTCTCCAGAGACTGAACCTTCTTTAATGACTGAGAGTATAATGTCAGTAAATGATTCCCCGTTATCTGGTGCGTCAGCACACTGATCTGTTCTTTACAGTCGTGTTTCTGTCTCAAAACCTCTTAAAGTGTTGACGCCCAAACCCAAACCTGAAGATCTGTCTGAAACAAAAACTCAGAAGAAGTTTGATGAGGCAGTCGTGTCTGAACCTCAGAGGATCCCTGACAGACAGCGTCCAAGGAAAGCTGAGCTGAAGGAAGAACCAGCGGCCGACAGACAACGACCTGAGGAAGCTTCAAAAACAACACCTGAGGTTCCTCAGGTTCCTCAGAAGGTGGAAGACACCAGGCCTCAGGTTTCTGCTCCTGTTGAAGAGTTTAAACCTGAACAGGTGTCAAAGAAGCAACCAGAGGTTCCTCAAGATAAAACGGTTTCTGTAAAACCACCAGAGAAGAAGAAGACTGAAGAAGTTCTTCCTAAAGGTACAGCTGAGGCAGAACTCAGCTCTTTATCTCTTTGCAGTGCTGGTTTAGACTTTAGACGTCTGATCATGTGACCTGATGTTTATGGTCAGAGTTTTATAACCTCTTCATGTCTGTGTGTTTGTTAACTGTCTGAATCTTCTTCTTTTTAAATCTTCTCCTCAAACACATCTTGGATTAAAAACACTCTTTAAATAAAAGTGAAGCAGACTGAGAAGATTCTTCCCACCGTCACTAAAGCGGATCAAAAAGGTACCGACCGTCTGGAAACCAGCTGGATGCTTAGTCTTTAACTCTTGATGATGATGCATCTGCTGTGGATCATTATCAAGCTCCTTACTGTGTGTGTCGTCTCCTAACACTGATGCTTGTCTGTGTGCTTTGTCCTCACCTCTTGGCGCCGCCGCATGACGCCTCTTCTTCTTCTTCTTAAAACGTCCAGCGGCTTCAAGTCTTGTTGGGACCGAGCGAAGGAAAGCAGCTCAGAAGACTGAAGATGAAGCGTCTCCTCTTTCATTAGACGTCCTGAAGCAGAGAGAGGAAACGTCTGAACTGAGAGGCTCGATGTCTGTAACCGACTCTAAACAGAGGAAAGAAACCAGAGTCGTCCTCAGAACTGAAACCAGAAAAGAGACAAGTGAGGAGAGTTCAGATGAGAGGACAGACAGCACAGGACAAAGATGGCCAGAGGACACTTCTAAAGCAGGAAGTAGAGAGATAACGGTCCAATCAGAAAGAAAAGAGAGACATGAGGCAGAAAGGCTTTCAGTAGAAGATGAAACCAAACCTGAAGCAGTTAAAGTCAAACAGACTGAAAGATTAGAGGTTTCACCAGTTACACCACATGAAAAATACAGCAGCACTGAAATCACAGTCACTCAGAAAGAAGTAGAAGTTAAAGAAAAGTCGACAGCAGTGGTTCAGACTCAGGTTAAAATGGAAGGAGACTCAGATAAAGTGTCTGCAAAGAAACAAGAGGAGAAGATTAAATGTGAGGAAATAATTCAACCAGAAAAACCTAAAGCTAAAAACAAAGAGTCGGTGACAGATATCGAGCTCAGGAAGCCACGAGTGATCAAACCAGAGGCTGTCCATGCTGAAGAGACAAAAGAAGAACCAGAAAAGAAAAGAAGGATTTCCTCAGACACGACGTCCAGAGGTACCGAGAGAAACTCTGACCTCACCTTCATCTTCATCATCTTCACTCATTCACTCTTTGTTGTTTTTGAGGAGAAACCACCACAGTCATTTTAGTTTCAGTCGTGATCAGCCTCCACTCATCTCTTCATTTCACAGTCATGGTCATTGTGTCGGTCTTTCTTCCTGTTCTTTTATTGATCACTAACTAATTATTCTTTAAAGAACCTGAAGCCGAGTCCGAGGAGATTCCCACCATTGTTGAAACAAAGGAAGAGAAACCAGAGCGAGGTACAACGGCGGCACATTCTCCTCTTCTTTCCTCTAATTATCTCGTTTAACAACAAATGTTTGTGTCTGTGTTTTGTCATTTTGTTTTTCTAATCTCTTGGCACCGATTCATGGTGCTTTCTCTTCACGTCTTAACATTTTCTGACCTCAAGTTGCCGTCAGCCGTCGATTAAAGGATGAGAAACGAGCAGGAGCTCAGAAGATCCCCACAGATTTAACGTCAGCAGAGACGAACCGATATGACGAAGAAGAGGCAAATAAATCTATAGTGTTAGACGACGTTTTAATGGCAGAGACTGAAATGAGGTCTGATCTATCTGTTACTGACGGTTTAAAGACGAGAGTCATCAAAACTAAAGAAAAACTCATCATGACAGGAAGCGAGTCAAGAGTTAGACCTACAGAGTTCTCTGTGATCCAAAAAACTAAATCTCAAACAGAATTAAAAGACGTTAAGAAAGATGCTGAAGAACAAAAAGCAATCCCTCAAAGTAGTGAAAGTAAATCTGATCAGATACATCAGGAACAACCTGATAGAGAAGAGAAACCTGTAAACCCTGTAAATGGTGAAATACCTGGTTCTTCTGAGCTTCTTAAACCGATAGAAAAGGTGTCTCCTAAACCTAGAAAGGTTGAAGACATCTGGTCAGAGACGGAACAGAAAGCATTGGTTAAGAGACCAGATAGACAGGAGACAGAAGGTATCCCAGAGACAGAAATACAAACTGAAAGAGCGCAGCCTTTGAAACGGAAAACGTTAGACAAGAAACCAGAGATGAAAGGTATCAAAGCGAAAGACGTCAAAGATTTAGTGCAGGAAAAACATCTTGGTGAGGAAATCCAAGCAACAAAGCAGGAAGAAGAGCCTGTGGACAAAACAGAAGGTTTAGAGTTTGAAAGGTTTCAAACAGACACAGTTAAAGACCAGGACAAGAAACAAGAACAGGAAGGAAAGGAGACTTCTGTCAAACATCCAGAAACCATCAATGAAGACATTCAGAAAGCTGAGAGCAGGACTCGAAAGAAAGACACCGCTCTGAAAGTGAGACGCCAGACAGCAGTTGAGGATGAAGACCAGTTTGTCCAAGTTAGTGCAAAAGAACAAAGGACAAAACCAAGTGAGGAGATAAAATTCAGACAGGAACTAAGAGACGGAGGACCTCCCAAAAAGGAAAAGACACCAATGTTCTCAACTCAGGGGCCTGAAGGCCTAACACCCAAAACTGAAGACATCGAAGTTCAGTCAAAGGTCACAGAGTTTATTCTCCACAAAGACGGGACGGGGCTTTTAGGAAAACCAGAGATGTTTCCTCAAAAGAAAGCCATACCTCCAAAACAGAACATCCAAAGTAAAACTGACCAGGAAGAATCCAGACTAGAAGAATCACTGAGAACACGCGTCCAACCTGCAGGAGACAAACTAGAAGAAGTAGAAGACATTTCTGCGAAGATAAAGACGCCACCAACAGAAAAAGAAACTGAAACCACTGAAGCTCTGAAAACAGCTGAAGCAGAGGACGTAGTTCCAGTGGAGCTTTCTCCTCCCAAAGCTGAAGATCTCAACATCCAGACTAAAGGGAAAACACACAAACAACCTGAAAGAAAGACATCAGACAGAGATTTAGAAACTTTAATCGAACCTGAAGAAATCTGTGTTGGCTTAAAGAAGTCAAAAGTTACAATGGTTAAAAACAAAGAAGTCAAACTGACGGAAGAGACGAAGGACCAAAGAAAGACCTTCATGACAGGAGTCCATGAGGGAAAACCCAGTCCAGAGGAAACCCAGAAGAAAAAGCAAACGTCTGCTGAGATTAGAGAAGAAAGTGTCCGCGTTAAAGGCCCCTTTGAAGAGTTGAATAAATCAGTGGTAAAAGAAAGCGTCTCAGATGTGGTAGAGCACAACGTGATGTCTGAAGGATCTTCAGAGCAAGATAGTCAAGAAAACGTTTCTGGAGATCAAAAAACAAGACAGAAGGAAGTGGCTGAACCTGGAGAAATGGAGTCAAACTTGGCAAAACCTAAAAGTCCAGCTCCCGTTGAAAAGAAAACCCTAAAAAGACAAGAACAAATTGACAGCGTGACTTCAGAAAGTTCTTCAGCAGAATGTGATGATCCAGAGAAATATCCTGAAGCTAAAAGAACAGGAACCAGAGACATGAGTCAATCTGTAAAGACAGAAATGATTCAGAGAAAAGACACGTCAGCAAAGATAGGAGATACAGAGGAAGACTCAAGAGATGCTTCTCCTCAGCGTCAAATGGAAGACATGTCTTTGAAACTAGCTGAAACTCAGGAGATTCCATTTGAAGCAGATAAAGATAAAGGTGAGACATGTCCTCCAACAACAAGTCAAGAACAACCTGGAGAAAAGGATTTGATCACGACATTAACGAAGAAACCACCCGAAGAACAAACAGCTGAAGAGATTCAGCTCAGGACAGTTAGAGTTGAACATGATTCTGTTTTTACAATGTGTGAAGGAAAAGGACAAGAACAAGTTAAAGGAAAGTCTTCAGCGATGCCTTCGATGGTTTCATCTGCAAAACCTCAGACTGAGACCAAGAAACGCACATTAAAGGATCAACCAGAGAAACGTGACGGCAAAGGGAAGACTTCAGAGGAGGTCAACGTGATGGATAAAACCACCACAGCAGAAACAGAAACCACGGCAACCGTTTCCCCTGAAATGAAAGTCACAACAACAAAGAACCAGACGGAGAGAGACGATTCACATCAAATTCTACAAAAGACAGAAGCAACAGAAGGACGGCAGCAGCTTGACAAAACATCAGACGATCTACATGAAGAGAAATTAGACTCTGTCAGACAGAAAGGACAGAGGTTGGACACAACTCAGAAAGTCTCTCTGGAGGAGCTGCCGTCCAGAACAGTCATTAGAAAAGACGAATATGGACGAGTTTGTCCTTTAGATTTCACAGAAACAAGACAGGATCGAGCTGAAAGGTTTTCTGTTGCTCCCACCATGGAGACAGCGAAAGAGGACGACGTAAAATCAGACACTTACCAGAGATACGTCTCAGCACTGAATCAGACACAAGAGTCTCTAAAGGACACAACACGACAAGTCAAGGCAGAAGTAGATCTAAATGTTAGAGAGAAGCTTCCTGAAAAAGAAATGGAAAGACAGTCCAGAGCTGCAGTGAAACATAAAGACACTTTGGAGCTTGAACCAATACCTGAGGGTAAGACCTCCACAAAACACAGGCCAGAGCAAACTCAAACTGAAACTAAGATTAAAGATGTTCATGCAGAGAAGCCTGAAACACTCAAAGACAAAGGACAGACAACAAAAAAGACCCTGCAAGAAGTCAGACCCAACATAATGTCAGTTAAAGATGAATATGGACGAGTCTGTCCTTTAGATTTAACAGAAACAAGACAGGAGCAGCTTGAACAAAGGTTTTCTGTTGCACCAACGATGGAGGTAGCGTCTGAAAAACATCTCATGACTAAAGAGGGCGACTTGGAATCGGTCAGTGTCCAGAGATTTAGCATCGCTGATGAGATGGTGGAAGATGTTTCATCAAGGACAGAGACAGTTTATGAATCACTGAGTCCAGAGCCCACGGAGGAAATGATAAAGAAAGAGACTCAGGAAATAGAAGCGTCAACAAGTCAGTTAACAGCTGATGAATCTAAAATACAAACGTCTTCAACCACAAACACAGTTAAGGATGTTTTTCTCAGCAGTCGTTCGTGTTTAGACACAAATCAGCAACAAACAGAAAGAAAAGCCTCGAGGACGCCTGTCATGGACGTCACATCTGAAAAAACACTGACTACAAAAGAGGATCAGGACACATCAAGACATACGGACAAATTAGACAAATTAGTAGAAGAAAGCAAGTCAAAGGTTGAAGTATTTGAAAGAGGAGATATTGAAAGTGATAAATTAGAAATCCAGTCACAGGCAGATGCAGTTAAAGCTGAGACAGATACAGTTAGTGTCAATGAAAGAACAAGAATGGAGACAGATCACACTGAAAGTAAAGCACCTGAAGTCACATCTAGAGAATCACATGTAGAAACTACCAGAGCAAGCATGCTAAAGGCTAAAATAGACACCAACAAAGAAGAAACAGAGAAAAAAACAATTAAAAAAGAAGTGAACAGAGGGGAGCAGTCAGTTAAAACAAGATGTGAGGACGCTGATGTTGATGAAGGGGAAAAGATTCACAAAAAATACAGATTAGCAACAAGTGAGTCAGAAGCTAGGGTTGATGAAACTACGATCTCAAAACCGTCAGTAACAGATAAGATGAAGGTTGAGAAAAAGGCCAGTGACTTAAAAATAGACGCTCCACAACACGCCAACAAGAAGAGGCAACCAGAAGCTGTGGTTCCATGCAGATCTCCTCCAGAAACAGAAACCAGGACCAAGGAGGAGGAAGCTGAAGGAAAAGCTTCCAGAGGTATCGAGGGAAAATATCTGTCACGTGTTTTTGATCTGGTCGAGCACCTCGTCATCCTCACCAGGATCAGTCTTTAGTCACATCTCATTCTGTTTGGGCACCAACTCTTCTCACGATGAAGAACCATCACTCGATTTCTGAACGGTCACGGTTGTTTGTTGGGTTTCCTTCACTGTTTGTTGTGTCCATCCACTATCTTTTCATAGGAGTCTGTTTCTCTCTGTTTTTGTCTTTGCATGGTCCAGTGCTCACCCCATCATTCTTAGTGAGACTCTGACTGTCCTGTCTTTTCATTTCCAAGTTCCCGTGAAGGAGAAGGAGTCGCCGCCACAAGTCAAAGAGCCGGTGGTAAAGAAAGCCTCTCCTCCAGAAGGTACCCGGCGTCTTCTTTTGACCTCTTTATGTCTGTGTGTTTTGAGGCATTCGCAAAAGAATGTAACTCTTTAACTCTTCAGCAGAAAAGCTGGTGATGAAATGATTTTAGGTGTGTCTGTTGATCTTTCTTTAAACTTTGTGCTTTAAGAGCTCAAAGCGAAGGCTGCTGTAAAAGTTCAAGACAAAACTAAGCTGGAGAAGACAGAAGAAGCTAAACCAGGTATCCAGATGAGGATTCTGGAATTCCTTCTAACACTTTCTTTTTGAGAAGATTTTAAAAACTTTAGTTTCCTCTTTTTTGTACTTGAAGTGACCAAGCCTGTTGAGAAGGCTGAAGAGCCAGCCAAGGTGGTCGCTGTAGAAGAAGACAAACCAAAGCTGGTAGAAACGAGATCTCCGGAGACAGGTAGACTGATGAGGACACGTCTTCTTTTTCACATCTTATTAACCAGTTGCTGATCCTCAGTCTGTCTCATCTGGGTCACTGTGACCCAACCGTGCTGCAGTGTGTCTGTTTGTCCTGAATGTCTCTTAGAGTTGACCTTTAGGATCCAAGAACTGTCTGGCATTTGAAGTTTGGTTTTAAAACCAGAAGCTTTCCAAAAATTGGAAAAACAAACCTGATTTGTTGTCTTTGAATGAAGCAAGAAGTGATCTCCATGGTGACCACTGGTCCAGGAAGTGGTCTCCATGGTGACCACTGGTCCAGGAAGTGGTCTCCATGGTGACCACTGGTCCATTTAGACCAACAGAAAAGATTTGAAAACATTGACTGATGGAAACTACTACTTCTTCTTCTTCACTTATAAAAAACTTATGCTTTTATATGAATCTAATAACAACTGGTTTCTCCTTTAGTTCTGGTTTCATAGGTTAAAGGACCAATGGCAAATTTACTGGTTTCACATTTGAGCTGCAAATTGAGTCTAAAACCAAACTTGAAAAACCAGAAAGTGCACAAACCTTTTAGTCCTTGAACTAAACTCAAGCTCCTTTACATCATGTCTAATTCTTCTGTTTTAGATTATTTGCTATTCCCAAATGTTTTTAATTCTTACTGGTCCTTAAGGTTGACCCGTTAAAACAGGGACATTGTTGTTCATGACAAGTTTCACAGCTTAATTAACAACTTCCTGATTTATACTTTTTGTATTAGATGAAACCAAGGGACCTGTCCAAGCACCAGGAGGAGTTAAGAAAGGTAGGAGCACTGGTCGCCACCATCTGCAGTACATGCACCACACAGCAACCCCCTGGACATAGTCAGACTTTCAGTTCCCTAATTATTCTAAAATCACTTAAGAACACCATGTTTTTCTGTATGTCTTTGTCCACTTGTCTTTTTTGGTTTTGGTCTCTATTAACTAAATAATAAAATCACCAATGATGATTTTATTTTGTTGTATAAGTTGTTGTAACATCAAATCTTTGCCGCCTCAGAAACGGTTCTGCATAAAAAAGGTAAAGTTCAGTTGGAGGAGGGGACGTTTGAAATTCCCACCTTGAAGAAAACAACCAGAGTCACAAGGGAAGTGGAAGAGGAGCAGGAGATGATCAAGCTGAAGAAGATCCCGTCAGTTCCACCTAAAGAAGCTGAAGCAGAGGAGAAGCCTCAGAAGGTCACCAAGATGACAGTGTTTGACGCCGAGCTGTTGGTTCATAAAGAAGAAGCTGTGGAGATGTCAGTCGCTACCAGGAAAACGGTGGAGGAGAGGAAGCCTCGAGACAGAGCTGATGTGCAAAAGAAGCCAGAAGTTATTACACCTAAAGAAGTGGAACAGAAAGAGGCTCCTAAAGACGCATGGAGCCGCCAGAAGCCCACCACGAAAGTTGAGAAACCAGAAGATAAACTTTCCCTGAAGAAAACTCCCAAGGCACCAAAGGAAGATGAGCCCGGCCCGCCAAGCACTGCCTTGAAGAAAGTTAAAAAGCTGCCTTTGGATGAGCCGGAACCAGAAGTAGTCAAACTAAAACCATTTGAGAAGCCTCTCAAACTCACAGAGGATCCGGAGAAAGATAAGAAGTCAAGGCCTGACAAGGAGTCAGTGGCTTTAGAGAAGGGAGAGAGGATCCCCAGAGATGTGGAACCCAGAGAACCTCCAAAGAAACCAGAGAAAGCACCTCCAGAAGCAAAGGAGCCACCGGCCAAGGTCCCGAAACCAGGAGATAAAAAGACGCCAGAGAAGGAGCCTGAAGAGGTGAAAGCACTCCCCAAGGGCAAAGGGAAACTCCCTGCAGCAGAAGAAGAGAAAGAAAGCGTCAAACTGAAGCCCTTCTCCAGGCCGTCAAAAGATGCCGCAGAGCCCAAAAAGAAACCACAAGAGGAGAAAGAGAGGAAGCCAGCCGACGACCTGCAGCGGCGTCGCACAACTCCAGAGGAAAAACCAAAAGGACGAGAACCAGAGGCTCCCCTGAAGAAACCAGAGGCTCCAGAAGCTCCAGAGAAGAAACCAGAGAAGCCGAAGGAGGTTGAAGCTGCTCCGGTTGAGAAGAAGGAGCCTCCCATCCCAGCCACTGTTCAGAAACCTGAGAAGGTCCCTGAGGAGCCCAAAGCTCTGCAGCTGAAGAAAGGAGTTGTACCCAAAGCAAAGGAGGAGAAGGAGGAAGTGGCTCTGAAGCCCCTGGAACAGCTCAAGAAGGTGGAGCTCAGAAAGACCCCATCTCCTCAAACTGAGAAGCTCAAAGAAACTGAAGCGGTTCCAGTGGAGAGGAAGCCGAGTGTCGATAAACTCAAAAAGGTTCCTAAAGCCGTTTCACCCAAAGACTCCATCGAAGCTGTGACTCTCAAAAAGGTCCCAAAGAAGCCGTCACCAGTAGAACCAGCGAAGCCCGACAAAGGAAAGGTTCCTCTGGTGAAGGAGGTTTCCCCCGGAGCAGTGCAGTTGAGGAAGATCGCAACGCAGCCGGAGGAGGAGGTGTTTGAGGAGGAGTATGAGGGCGAGGAAGGCGTTGAGGAGGAGGAGGAGGCCTGGGGCTGGGAGCTGATTCCACGGGACAGTTACGGCTCAGAGGACTGGGAAGGTGAAGGAGAGGAAGGAGCTCTGGAGGTTCCAGGGGTGACCAGGAGAGGTGAGACGGTGGCCGCCCCGACGACCCAGAACAACCCTCCCTTCATGGCTTGAATAACCTCCACCCATACCTACCATCATGCCTCCATCTAAATCCCCCTCATCATATCTTAAATGTGAAGCGATTTATCTACTTCTTGTTCTGTTTGTGTTTCCATGTTCATCACCGTCATTTCTGTTGTGTTACTTGTGTGTCCGTCCTCATCAGTCCTACATGTGTCCTCCACACTCGTCTCTACATCTCTCTTTGTTGATTCCATCTCTCAGCTCCGTCACTGTAAAGCCGCCTTCATTTCAGTGTCATTATTTCACAAATATCATCAGAATGACTTCATACATATCTCATATCCAGCCCTGGCATGTTTATGAAGACGACACGGTGAGCAGCAAATTCATTTTATTTATTTCTGAACAGAGGGACAACCTGCAGAGGAAGCAGGAAGAGGAAGAGGTAGAGGGCTGAAACGTAAGTCTGTTAATAAAACCTATCACTGATCAAATGCTAACGTTCAAACATGAGCTAACTGTAGTCAATTTGTTTTTCAGCCAAGCAGACCCCGTCCCCTGGAGAAGGGCGGGGCCGTGGACTTAAGCCTGGAGGAAAAGGTCCAACCCCACCAGAGGAACCGTTTGGAGGATTCAAGCTCAAAGCTGTTCCTCTGAAGTTCATCAAGAAGCTGCAGGACATCGTGCTGCAGGAGGCCGAGTCCATCGGCTCAGCGGCTGTGTTTGAATGTGAGGTCTCGCCCTCCACCGCCATCACCACCTGGATGAAAGATGGCAGCAATCTGCGTGAGAGCCCCAAACACAAGTTCACCTCAGACGGCAAAGATCGCAAGTTGAACATTATTGATGTGCAGCTGTCTGACACTGGTGAATACACCTGTGTGGCCAAGAACGCTGGGAAGGAGATCTCCTGCACGGCCAAGCTCATCGTTGAAGGTAAAATATTTCATCTGGATTCTTGAGGACAATGAATTATTTCTGTCATGAGTCCGTTTAAACCTTCTGCTGTTAACCATCTCCTCACAGAGCTTCCTGTCAAATGGATCAAGGAGCTGGAGGAGGAGACGTCATCTCTGAAGGGTCAACCTCTGTACATGACCTGTGAGTTGAACAAAGAGAGAGATGTGGTGTGGAAGAGGAATGGCCAGGTCCTGAAGAAATGTGAGGGCAAGGTTCAGATCAATGTGATCGGCATGCAGCACGCCGTGACCATCCAGAACTCCACCGAGGACGACGCTGGCACCTACTCATGTGAGGTAGCCGCCCAGGAGGATGTCAAGACTGCGACAAATGTCAAAGTGATTGGTGAGTAAAATCAGACATGATACACATCCTTCAACACTGCAGCCTAAATCAGCGCTGGTGGACCTGTTCTTGTTCCTCAGTGTCATACATGGTCCTTTGTCTCCATCTAGTGGTCTAATGGTGCTACTACAGATAATAAACAGTCATCTAGTAGTGACAGTTAGCTTAGCATTGCTACGTAGCGTGCCTTGGTGGCTGGTTCTCCTGGGGAGTTCCATGTGTGAACAACATGGAGGAAATCTCAGTCTTCTCCTGGATAATGAGCTCAATGGTAGAATGTGATGATGTCCAGGAGACATAAAATGTCCACAGGTTGAATTGTGTGGACATTGTCTCCTGTAGTGGAATCAGTAGGATTTTGGAGCCAGATTCACTTTCAAGAGGTAAAAACCCAACGTGGAACACTTTGGGTTCTTTGGTTCTCCACATGGGCCTGGTTCTAATGTTACTAGAACCTTTGGTCCAGTTCTAGTGAATGAGTTCAGAATGATGTCATTGCTATCAGGGTGTTTTCTACTCTCTCATCTAGAAGATGTTTTAGTTTATCTCTAATTAATCAGACACGACGTTACTGAGAACCCATTCAAGTCTAGAGCTGGGTAGAAAAGCTAAACTGTACCACGTGATGATACTGATTAAATAATGTCTGACTCCAACAGAGATTGTCAAAGACTGGATAGTAAAACCACTGAGAGACCAGCATGTGAAACCGAAGGCCGCTGCTACCTTCAAGTGTGAGCTGTTCAAGGACACTCCCAACTGGAAGTGGCTCAGAGGAGAAAATGAGGTCACTCCTTCTGACAAGGTTGAGATCAAGAAGGAAGGAAAGGAGCTGACCCTCACCATCAAGAACTGCCATCCTGATGACGTAGCAGAGTACGCCATGGAAGTGGAAGGACGCCTCTACACAGCCAAGCTAACACTAGGAGGTTTATCTCTTTACCTGCTTGTGCTCATTTCATCTAAAGTCCTTTACATGACTCTTGTAGTTTTCTGTGAACTTGCTGATAACCATGACTTGTGACTTCTCAGAGCGAGAGGCGGAGGTCCTGAGGCCTCTGGCGAGCGTTGAGGTTGTGGAGAAGGACAATGCCGTGTTTGAGACGGAGATCTCTGAGGACGATGTTCCAGGAGAATGGAAGCTCAAAGGAGAGGTTCTGACCAGATCCCCGGTGAGACTGGAAAGACCTGCCGCAAGAGCCTTAATGCACTAATCCCATCATTTCCTCATTTGCTCTGGTGTATTTCTGTGTATGAGTATTTTAATGTGTCCATCAGACATGTGACATCCAAATGGAGGGTGGAGTGCGTCGGCTCACGCTGAAGAATTGCCAGTTGGATCAGGCCGGAGAAGTTTCCTACCAGGCTCTGAATGCCATCACCAGCGCAATGCTCAACGTCAAAGGTAAGGGTTTCCCCTGGCGACCAGGACCGGCGCTGCAGCCAGCTGTGATTTTAGCTGTAACAATAAAGGTGTAAGGTCCGTGGGCAATTAAATAAAGCTTCATGGCACTTGAGAACGGACCTTAGATCTTTATTTAAGAAGATGTGATTCTGACCTGGGATGTGTTTCCACACTGTGTCCCGTTGTTGATGTTGTGTGTCCGTCTACAGTTTGTGGAGATCTGTGTGTAAATGTTGTTAAATCTACTAAAAGTGGCCAGTTTACCCGTCGCACTGAAGAAATGTTAGAAGAGCAGCAGAGAGCGGATTTCACCCAACACACATCAACAGGAAGTGGAACCAAGAACAACCTGAAGACTTTGACGCCAACAGAACAAGAAGACGGACGGTTTCCTTCCTTGAATATCAGCATCACCTTGAAGTTGTTCCTTGAAGAGGACAGTCTTCAGCGGCATGCTCCAGAGAAGACTAGACGACGAGGAGACGAGAAGACAGATCTGATGTGAGATCATTGAGTCGTGTGTTCATCTGGTTTGATTCAGTCAACGTCTAGAACCACAACAATGGATGTGCGACGTTAACTGGCCTCTGACTGTAGACTCGTGTCCTGTTGATGTCCTGTTGATGTCCTGTTGATGTCCCGTTGATGTCCCGTTGATGTCCCGTTGATGTCCCGTTGATGTCTCGTTGATGTCCCGTTGATGTCCCGTTGATGTCCCGTTGATGTCCCGTTGATGTCCCGTTGATGTCCCGTTGATGTCCCGTTGATGTCTCGTTGATGTCCCGTTGATGTCCCGTTGATGTCCCGTTGATGTCCTGTTGATGTCCCGTTGATGTCCCGTTGATGTCTCGTTGATGTTATGTGGATTTTCATCCACACGGTTGACGATCTTGTGTGTCGTTGATGTTTCTCTGTGTCCGTGATGTTTTTCTGCATCGTCGAGGTTCTGTTGATGTTCCTTTATGTTCTTCATGTTGTGTTGTTGAAGTTCTGTGCCTTTGTCACTTTCCAACCCAGAGATCGAGATGGACTTTGTTGTCCCTCTAAAGGATGTTTCAGTGCCAGAAAAGAAACAGGCTAAGTTTGAATGCTCCATCACGAAGGATGTCTCTAAGGTCATGTGGTACAAAGGTGCTGACATCATCACCTCTGACCAAAAGTATGACATCATCGATGATGGAAAGAAACACATGTTGATCATAAACTGCTGTGAGTTTGATGATGAGGACGAATATACGATTGAGGTTCTGGGAAAAACGTCAACAGCCAGACTCACGGTGGAGGGTAAGTTCAGGACGGACACCTCTGGACTTAACGTGTTATATTTATCGCTAACGCATATGAACATGTTTTATTAACATGATTGTAGGTATCAGGCTCAAATTTATCTCGCCACTAAAGGACCAAACTGTAAAGGAAGGAAAAACGGCTCGCTTTGAGCTGGAGCTTTCTCATGAGAACGTCCCCGTCACCTGGTACAAGAACGATGTTAAAATCCACCCGAGCAGAACCGTGCTCACTCACGTGGATGGAAAGAAACATGTCCTTGAAATAAGAGAAGTAACTTTAGATGATACCTGCCAGATTAAAGCGGAGGCTAAAGGGATCCCCTCCATGGCCAACCTGACGGTGATAGGTAAACCAAGAACGATGCCTCTCCTCTTTCTGTCCTTTCGTTCCTCTTCTTGTTTGTGTCTGTCCATGTTTAAAGAACGGTCTAAAACTGTGTCCTTGTGCTGGAAGACGTTTCCATGTCCTCGTCTATATATGTGTTGTTTGTTGGTTTGAGAGTCACCGATAAATGTTCCCCTTCCAGAGGGCGACGCCTACTTCACCGTGAAGCTGCAGGACTATACTGCAGTGGAGAAAGACGAGGTGGTTCTAGATTGTGAGCTCAGCAAAGATGTGGATGTTATGTGGTACCACGATGAGACCGAGGTTAAGGCCTCTAAGATGTTGGCCATTAAAGCCGAGGGCAAACGCAGAACCCTCATCATCAAGAAGGTTGGAGACAAAGACAAAGGACAGTACGTATGTGACTGTGGGACGGACAAAACCATGGCAACGCTTCACATCGAAGGTAAAGACGTAGACTCAGTTTATTTTAGGTACTCGCCTCCATCAAAACCTGCGCTTCACCTGCACCTCCTAACCACACCTCATGTCACCAGACACACTCTGTGCGCGTCGGTTTAATGTGTTTCTGTTCAAATGTCTCTTGGACATCAGCTCGTCACATCAAGGTGGTTCGGCCAATGTACGGCGCAGAGGTGTTTGACGGAGAGACGGTTCGATTTGAGGTCGAGCTCAGTGAAGATGACGTCCACGGCCAGTGGAGACTGAACGGAGAAGTCCTCAGTCCGTCCCCCGTACGTCTCCTTAACATGTACCTCATATTATCTAGTTACATGAACTAAATCTAGAACTGAACTAATGATCAGTTGACCGGGTCCTGATCCTTTGAGTGCTCATGTTTTTACATGGTTACATACACGGTGCTGACATTTGTTGGACGTTTGTTGGACGTCTGCAGGACATTGAGCTGGTGGAGGACGGTGCCAAACACACTCTGGTGTTGTACAACTGCAAAGTGCCTCTGACCGGCGAGCTGGTGTTCACCGCCGCCAACGCCAGGTGTTCTGCTAACCTGAAAGTGAAGGGTGAGCTCTCACTGAAAGCTTTTCTCTGGAGCTCCTCACTCGTCTTCTGACGTCACTTTTTAAATCTTATCACTCTTACGTTTTGTTTAGTTGTCTTGATTTTCTTTAACAAACGAAGCGACCCAGTCGATGGGTATATTTGAGGAAAACAAGGTCCTTGATATTAACTCTGTGTGTCTGAACCAACAGAGCTCCCCGTCTCGTTCATTACTCCTCTGGCTGACGTTCACGTCTATGAAAAGGACGAGGCAAAGTTTGAACTGGAGGTTTCTCGAGAACCTAAAAGCTTCCGTTGGCTGAAGGGATCTCAGGAGTTGTCAAACGATGACAAGTTTGAGCTCCAGGTGGAAGGAAAGAGACACACTCTTATTGTAAAATCTGCCCGATATGAAGACGAGGCCAAATATATGTTTGAGGCCGAAGACAAGAGAACATCTGGGAAGTTATTTATCAAAGGTAAATACAGTCAGACCGGTCCAGCTGTGGTTTGATGTCACTGAGACGTCCTGTGTCCTATAGGAGGCGCTAGCAGGATGACACCGTCTAAAGTTGTTTTTTACACTGTTCATTTTTAGATGTCTTCCCCACTGGTGCCACTTTATTTAGTCCCCTCTAAATATATATATATATAATTTCTCTGTCAGGTATTCGCCTTGAATTTATCAAGCCGATTAAAGACGTGACGGTAAAGGAGCGTGAAACTGCAGAGTTCAGTGTTGAACTCTCTCATGAAAAAATCCCGGTGGTTTGGTACAAAAACGACGTCCGTCTGCATCCCAGCAAGGTGGTGCACATGTCGGAGGACGGGAAGGTCCACACCCTGGCCTTCAAGGAGGTCACCATGGACGACACCTCCATGATCAAAGTGGAGGCCATGGGCAAAGCCTCAGAGGCCATGCTCACCGTGCTCGGTTAGTATGACTTTCAAGACAGAAAGTTTCTGAGCTTTCTGTTCTGTTCAGATCCCGTGATTCTGAAAGTCCACATGTTTCAGCTCCACATTAACATAGTGGTGAGATGTGTTGGTCATTACTGGTGTGTACTTGCAGAAGGCGACCTGTACTTCACAGCCAAGCTCCAGAACTACACCGCCGTCGAGAAAGACGAGGTGGTTCTGTCCTGTGAGCTGAGCAAGGCCGCCGCCGAGGTCCGATGGTTCAAAGACGGTAACGAAATCTTTCCCTCCAAGAACATTCTCCTGCAGTCTGACGGCAAAAAACGTTCGCTGATCATCAAGAAGGCGGCAAAGAGCAACATGGGAACTTTTACCTGCGACTGTGGCACCGACAAAACCACGGCCGACCTGAACATCGAAGGTAATACCTGCAACGATTCGGACCCCGTCAGGACTCACGGCTACTCACGGAAACCTCTGGTTCATCCATCCTTCATCACTGTGTCCTATCATTCTGAATGTCTGTAACGTTTGATGAAGATGATCCAGCCCAGTTTATTTGACGTGATGTAGGGGTGTCCTGATCTGTATCTGGGCCCATCCAGGTGTTTCAGATATTTAGTTTTAGGTCAGATGTCTTCTTCTGCTTTAATGGTGATTGGCTAACGTCAACGCTGCTATAAAACAGAAGAAGAAGAACCCAGTGTGTGTCCATGAAACTAGTCCTCTGTCAGTTAGTAGCTTGTGTACTGTGGATGTGTGGTGAGGTGGTAGTACCTCATCTAAACAGAATCCATGGAGACCAACTCCAGGACAAGACAAGGAAGACAAGGACAGACTTTAACAAGACACAGGAGACCAACTCTAGGAGAAGACAAGGACAGACTTTAGGAAGACACAGGAGACCAACTATAGGACATTTAGGACCAGATCAGATCAAGACGTCCCTACATATTATAATATTCATTTAGACAAGTAGACATTTTGTATTTGAAGTAGATTATAAAATAATCTTACAGAATGCAGAGGCCACAGAGTCTCCAGCCTCTGGGAGAAATCTAGTTAATAATCATTTCATTTCTGAAGTGTCTGTTGAGATGTTCGTTGGTTTGGTTATTTAGCGTCTTGTATGTTTTTCTCTGTAAGTCGCTCTGAATGTGAGCGTCAGTCTGTCCCATGTGTCCACTATGAACCTGAACGCAGCGCGGCGTGATGCATTCACTGTATATGACAACATGAACCTGTTTCCTGACAGATTTCACTTTGCTTCACTCGCTGGGTTTTCGCTAACATTGTTTTAAACCTCTGCAGAGCGCGACATCAAGGTTGTTCGGCCGTTGTACAGCGTGGAGGTCACAGAGACCGAGACGGCCAAGTTTGAGACGGAGATCTCTGAGGAGGATCTTCACGGTACCTGGAAACTGAAGGGAGAGATGCTCCTTCCCTCTGCTGTAAGATTCAATCACAACAACACACATTTTATTCACCTGTAAAAAACGTTCCAACTGTACGACTACATGTGTCACCAGTCAGTTTATAAGCTGGTAAATGGATCTTGTTTCATGTTGTGGGGCTGAAGTTTGTCTGAACTGTGGATGTTTGTTGTCAGGACGTGGAGATCAAGGAGGAAGGGGCCCGGCACATGTTGATCATCTTCAACTGCAAAATGGACATGGCTGGAAGTGTCGACTTCGCGGCGGCCAACGCCAAGTCAACGGCTCAGCTCAGGGTCAAAGGTGACAGAAACGATGCTGACGTCAGTCAGTCTGTGAAAACTAGCTTAGGGCCTAGCTAAGGCCTCATTCAGACCACATGTCCTGAGTGATCGGATCAGAAGTGTCCAGGTGTGAACACTGATCTGGTCTCTAGAGTCCAGGTTAAACAGGTCCAGGTGTGAACACTGATCTGGTCTCTAGAGTCCAGGTTAAACAGGTCCAGGTGTGAACACTGATCTGGTCTCTAGAGTCCAGGTGTGAACTCTGATCTGGTCTCTAGAGTCCAGGTTAAACAGGTCCAGGTGTGAACACTGATCTGGTCTCTAGAGTCCAGGTTAAACAGGTCCAGGTGTGAACACTGATCTGGTCTCTAGAGTCCAGGTGTGAACTCTGATCTGGTCTCTAGAGTCCAGGTTAAACAGGTCCAGGTGTGAACACTGATCTGGTCTCTAGAGTCCAGGTTAAACAGGTCCAGGTGTGAACACTGATCTGGTCTCTAGAGTCCAGGTGTGAACTCTGATCTGGTCTCTAGAGTCCAGGTTGAACAGGTCCAGGTGTGAACACTGATCTGGTCTCTAGAGTCCAGGTTAAACAGGTCCAGGTGTGAACACTGATCTGGTCTCTAGAGTCCAGGTTGAACAGGTCCAGGTGTGAACACTGATCTGGTCTCTAGAGTCCAGGTTAAACAGGTCCAGGTGTGAACTCTGATCTGGTCTCTAGAGTCCAGGTCGAACAGGTCCAGGTGTGAACACTGATCTGGTCTCTAGAGTCCAGGTCGAACAGGTCCAGGTGTGAACACTGATCTGGTCTCTAGAGTCCAGGTTGAACAGGTCCAGGTGTGAACTCTGATCTGGTCTCTAGAGTCCAGGTTGAACAGGTCCAGGTGTGAACACTGATC
Organism: Planiliza haematocheilus; assembly: GCA_005024645.1. Taxonomy (NCBI): domain Eukaryota; kingdom Metazoa; phylum Chordata; class Actinopteri; order Mugiliformes; family Mugilidae; genus Planiliza; species Planiliza haematocheilus. The sequence goes on from SRSE01000520.1 coordinate 66,745, forward strand.
TGGTCTCTAGAGTCCAGGTTAAATAGGTCCAGGTGTGAACACTGATCTGGTCTCTAGAGTCCAGGTTGAACAGGTCCAGGTGTGAACACTGATCTGGTCTCTAGAGTCCAGGTCAAACAGGTCCAGGTGTGAACTCTGATCTGGTCTCTAGAGTCCAGGTCGAACAGGTCCAGGTGTGAACACTGATCTGGTCTCTAGAGTCCAGGTCGAACAGGTCCAGGTGTGAACACTGATCTGGTCTCTAGAGTCCAGGTTGAACAGGTCCAGGTGTGAACGCTGATCTGGTCTCTAGAGTCCAGGTTAAACAGGTCCAGGTGTGAACGCTGATCTGGTCTCTAGAGTCCAGGTTAAACAGGTCCAGGTGTGAACACTGATCTGGTCTCTAGAGTCCAGGTGTGAACACTGATCTGGTCTCTAGAGTCCAGGTTAAACAGGTCCAGGTGTGAACACTGATCTGGTCTCTAGAGTCCAGGTTGAACAGGTCCAGGTGTGAACACTGATCTGGTCTCTGAGGTCCAGGGTAAAAAAAACAGGTCAGGTGTGAACACTGATCTGGTCTCTAGAGCCAGGTTGAACAGGTTCCAGGTGGAACACGATCCTGGTCTCTAGAGTCCAGGTTAAACAGGTCCAGGTGTGAACACTGATCTGGTCTCTAGAGTCCAGGTTAAACAGGTCCAGGTGTGAACACTGATCTGGTCTCTAGAGTCCAGGTTGAACAGGTCCAGGTGTGAACACTGATCTGGTCTCTAGAGTCCAGGTTGAACAGGTCCAGTCTGATGTCTGTCTGTATTAATGTGTTAATGAGCTTTAAAGGTGAACACTGGTAGATTTAATCATTGAATGGCTAATTGTTAGCAGACATATGCTAAGCTATGCTAGCAGCCTTCATTTTGGTTGTGGTTCCTAAAGGTTTATGTGTAACTGAGCTACTGTGATTAAAGTTTAAAGTGTTACCCAACGTCACAGAAAAGACGGATTCAGAGCTGATTAACAGAGTTTTCTGTGTTTCTTTGTAAAAACGACTGAAAAGCCACAAATAATCCACAGTCAGATTGAAGACGACTGCTTTCAGGACGATTAGAGTCATATTTGTTCATAAATGTAGAAAAGCTTTGAAGCAGCTCAGTATTTGTAGTAATGACAGGAGTAATAAAATAAACCGTCTGTAACCGTCTCAGTGAATCAGATGAGTCCAAAGCTGCTACATCAGTCTGAGCTGAAAAGATCCGTCGTTGAAGTTTAATGTGATTTTCCTGATTGAAGGACTTTAACATCTTAGAAGCTGTAAAGTCTTCTGGCTGACAGCTCTCTGGTGGTTTAAGTGTCTGTTAACAGGCTTTATGTCAGGCAGCCTGTTAATCCAAACCTCTCCAGCTCCTCATGGCTGCTCTTACCAAAGCCTCTGACACGGTTACATGTCTGCACCGTGACGTTGGGTAACTCCTGTGAGGAGCTTCACATTCTCCTTTTCCTGGAAAATTGCAGGCGTGTGATTGACAGGAGCAGATTGGGTTCCCCTGATGGATTTGGCAGAGGTGGGCTCTCAGCCAATCAGGCCTCTGCGTTATTTTAGAAGCCCCATGCCTTATCTAGAGCAGCTCTGTAGTGATTGGCAGCCGGGGGGACGTGACCCCGTCTCTCACTGGTTTCTTCCTGCTATATACTTTGACGCCTTGCCGTATGCTAATGAGCTCTGTCCCCCATGGCCACGTCCCAGGGCGGCTGGCTTCAGTTGTCCTGAGGGCTTCCAGCGGCCTGCTGCCTTCAGCCCAACCACACCATGAGGACTAGCCACTGAGGATTAGCCGCTTCTCTCTGGCCTTTGTTTTTTGGATCTATCGACCAGTTCCTGGTGGGGGGGGCTAACCATGTCTTCTTCTGAATCCAAAGCCCGAGTGATCGGCCTGGAGAAGTCTCTGCAGGATGTCACCGTCACCGCTGGAGAGACCGCCACCTTCGAGTGCGAGCTGTCCTACGAGGGCATCGCTGTCGAGTGGTTCCTGAGGGATACCAAGCTGGAACCAAGCGACAGAGTAAGTGTCAGGCCAAGTCACAGCATGAGTCCAGGCCTGGAGGCCTTTCTCCAGCCTCAGCCTGTCTTCATATAAGGTCCTGCATAAGGAGGTTCAGGATTCCAGCTGAGCATTTGATCCTGGTTTTGAGATAACGCAGAGTGGGAGGCTTTTCTGCCCTGCTAGCGTTTCTTCAGGGTTATTTTTAACGGCTGCAGGAGGCAGGTGGCAACAGCAGCTATTTGACAGCTTCAGTTTTAAAATGGTGCTGTAAATGTTTTCCTCCCTTTGTGTCGATGTGGTCGCGTTGAGCGTGAAGGCGCTCGCTGTGAGTCCAGGCCTGGAATGAAATGCAGTCAGAACGCAGCATTAGATTGATTATGTGATGAAACCTGAGGACTGTGGACACATGATCCGACCGTGGGTTAGTGCATGTTTCATGGTCAACACGGTGGAGGTTCACACGCTACATCAACCTCTTCATCATCGTCTCATCGGTAGCTCTGATTGAAATGTTCAGAGTTTTTTAATGTTCTAAATGTGTGAAAGCAACAAGAAACAGATGAATACTGATTTAAAAGTATATTATCAGGGACATGACTGAGTCGCTTTAAAGTCAACCAACAGAAAAACTAAAACTCAGGCAACAGCTGAAACACATGAATTCATTTCTTGTGCTGATAATTATTTAAAGTTAACTTGTTTTAAGATCAACTACATGAATAAAACAGAATTTGTTTGAACCACAGCTCAGAGTCATGTACAGTCAGGGGAGGGGTGGTACAATCAGCTGTCAGGGGTCAGAGGTCATGCAGTTTAAATCAGGAGAAGGAAAGCAGCTGCTGGGTCCGTTTTCAGCTGTCAGGGCTCAGCTGAGCCACCGTGGCAGGTACGGTTCAGGGAATAATCCCTCTGTCAGTGACAGTCTGTTTATCCAACACAATGAGAGCGACTGGACGTGTTGGGTTTGAGCTTTTAACGGAAAATCACATGACGAGACCCAAGTCTGGACGTTTGAGACCACTCACTGGTCCGGGTCATGGTTCATCCCAGTGATCCTCACAAGAGCCACATTGACAGTGCAAAATCAAAAGGCGAGTCACTTTTACGACAACATACTAAGTCACCTTTGTGCATTTCTACATATAAAATGGACATCCCACAAAATTAACACGGCCAATACATTTTCATTTAAGACCAGATTTACTTTAATGAGCTCGTTTCTGTCTCTTTTTATTAAAACCGGTTCATTGTGTGTTTTACGCTAGCAGAGTTTACGTCGCCTGCAAACGTGTGTTGCGGTCAAGTTTTGTAAACAATGCCACATGTCCACCTTCATTCACGCTTTCCGTGATTCAGCTGCGTGAAATGTATTACAACGTATCGCCACTAGATGGCAGTTTAAGCAGCATTGCTGGTAAATAGTGGATTGCATTCAGTGGCAGTGTGATACTGTAGCTACCATGCGAGCCGCCAGTTATAGGTTGATGAGCCGCATGTGGCTCTCGAGCTGCACAATGAGTAACTGTGGTTTATCCAGAACACAAAGCTGAGACACGTGGTCTTGTTAGGTTGAAGACTAGAGTCTAGTCTGCGTGAACACTAAGTACAACTCCACTCTAGTCATGTGATTCTGTTTAGAACCTTGTTTCAGTTATTTTGGACGTGATGAACTGATGAGGATGAGAGGATGCAGACGGTCAGTCTCTATGTCAGAACCCGTCCTGGTGTTTGGACTGTACTCGATCAGAGGCTGATGACGAGTAACGAGAACAGACAAACACACACGATGGTAACCGTCCTGCGACTGTTAAAGACAGCGCTGGGGAGCGTTAGGGCATTAAACATTACTCAGGGAGCCGTCAGTGTGTTTTGCTGTAGTTCTGTTTCAGTTAGCACACACCTCTGACAGCGCTGTGGTCGATGAGCTCGTTGTTCAGGGCAGAGTAAGGCCACACTGAGCGGCTGTGTTGAACCCACAGGTGGTGGTGAAGGCTGAGGGTAAAGTCCACAGCCTCACTCTGCGCGACGTCCAGCTGAACGAAGCCGGACAAATCAAACTCGTCACCAAAGACTTCCAGGCCGACGCCAACCTCGTCGTCAAAGGTGAGACAGCCTCTGATTCATTCAGTCCAGTCCACCTTAAATCAGATGAACCAGCTGACCTGACGCTGCCTGTGTTTCTGTGTTCAGAGCCGCCGGTGGAGTTCTCTAAGCCTCTGGAGGACCAGACGGTGGAGGAGGAATCCACGGCAACGCTGGAGTGTGAAGTCTCCAGAGAGAACGCCGAGGTACAATGGTTCAGGGACGGACAGGAGATCAGGAAGACCAAGAAGTACGAGATGATTGTGGAAGGTCGCAGGAGAGCGCTGCTCATCCACGACTGCACTCTGGACGACTCAAAGACCTACACGTGTGACGCCAAAGACTTCAAAACCTCCTGCTTCCTCAACGTTGAGCGTGAGTACAGCTGACACGGTGTTAGACCTTTACAGACCAGATGTGACATCACAGATGGAGATTACAGGATCACTGAGGACAGAAGACTTTAAGGTTCCTCTAAAGGAACCAAGACATATCATAAAATCAGGTTCTTTGGTTCTCCACATGTCCGGTTCTAGTGTTACTAGAACCTCGTGGTGTTTCTCTAAACTCTTGGTCCATAGAGAGGATATACATGAGTCATTCTCGTCTCTGTGTCTCCAGCTCCTCATATCGAGTTTGCGAAGCCGCTCCATGACGTCGAGGTCCGAGAGAAGGAATCTGCCAGGTTTGAATGTGAAGTCTCCAGAGACGACGTCAAAGTGAGGACGACTCAGGCTTTCTGTCTGTCATCAGGTCAGCTCTGAGTCACACCTCCACGTCTAACTCCTCTTCCTCCACGTCCTGCAGGTCCGCTGGTTTAAAGATGGAAGTGAAATCAGGAAGGGGAAGAAATATGAGATCATCGCTCAAGGACGCCAACACATCCTCATCATCCACAAGTCTGTGTTTGACGATGAGGCTGAATACGAATGTGACGCCAAGACCTCCAAGTCCTCCGGCATGCTCACTGTCGTGGGTAAGAGTCACACAGCGTCTGTTCATTTACTTCACTCTAAACCAGCCACTGAAACGCTGTTTGTTAAAAAACATTTTCTGTTCACTGTAAAGATACGTCATACATTATTTTATTTCTTAGTCAGTTGCATAAATTCTATTATTAGACCTAGTTACTAATATGTTTGACGTTATCTGATGAGTTAGTGTTTAATGGTTTTAAAGACCACCTTAAATCAGCGTTCAGCGCTGTCAAACAGGTAAAAGCATCAGATTTATGAATTCTCTGAGTTCTGACCTGGTTTTCCTCTCGTTGCAGAGGAGGAGGCGAGGTTCTCCAAGAACCTGTCCAACGTGGAGGGGACAGAGACGGACAGTGTGAAGCTGATCTGTGAGGTGTCCAAACCCACCGCAGACGTTACCTGGTACAAAGGAGACCAGGAGCTGCCGGAGGGCGGACGCTTCGACCAGATCGTGGACGGGAAGAGGAGGATCCTCCTCATCCAGGACCTGAAGTTGGACGACGCTGGAGAGTACAACTGCAGGCTGACGCCGAGCATCAGAACCTCCGGGAACCTTCAGATTAACGGTCTGAGAGAAAACCAGAGCTTCTTATTATTCCCAGATGTGTTTGTGATGGTTCTGACCTCTGACCTCTCCATGCTTCCTGTGTCACAGAACTGGCTGCTGAGTTCCTCTCCAGGCCTCAAAGCCAGGAGGTGGTGGAGGGCGAGAAGGCGGAGTTCACCTGCGCCGTCTCCAAGGAAACCTACCAGGTCAAATGGATGAAAGACGACAAGGAGCTGGAGACGGGAGAGAAGTACCAGATGGTCAGCGACGGCAAGAGACGAACTCTGGTCATCAACAACTGTGAGCCCAAAGATGACGGCGGATACGTGGTGATGATCGGACCCACCAGAGCCAGCGCCGACCTCGTGGTGCTCGGTAAGCTCCGCCCACACACTCTTCTTCTGTCTGAAGAACAAAGAGGAGGCCATGAGTGAATCCTGGAGGGACTCAGATCCATCAGGACGTTTGTATCTAAACCTGTTCATGTTTCTTCCTACAGAGAAACTGAAGGTCATCACGCCCCTGAAGGACACCGAGGCCAAAGAAGGACAGGAGATCGTCCTGAACTGTGAGGTGAACGCAGAGGGAGCCAAGGCCAAGTGGCTGAAGAACGAGGACACGGTGTTTGAGAGCAGCAAGTACGTGATGGTCCAGAGAGACAACGTCTTCTCTCTGAGGATCAAAGACGCCCAGAAAGGAGACGAGGCCAACTACAGCATCATCCTGACCAATCAGAGAGGAGAGCAGGCCAAGAGCTGTGGCAACCTCACCGTCAGAGGTCAGACGCACGTCTTTCATTCTGTTTAGTCATTTTTATCTTTCATAGTTTTAGTTTGTCTTTATCAACTTTTCATTTTTACATTTAGTCAAACTGACACTAACAGTTTTATACGTCGTCTTTAGACTAAACAGGACATTTACTTTGTGAATCACAGACGTTCAGCATCAGGACGATGTCTCGTCTGCCAGGACAGGACTCAGCCAGTCACGTACAAACACAATGAATGAAACGATTTATGGAGAAAAATAATATTTTCATATGTTAAATAATAAATCTCAGGCTAGCAGTCTGAATGGTTTACTGTAGCAGTCTGTTTGGACTAATCCACAAGATGGATTCATTCCAGGATCTACATCTATGGACAGTTGCTACATGCTAAATGCTAATCCACCCAGGGTCTGATATGCACATCAAATCATATTTTAGTCTCATTAACTCATCAGTGATAATGACTTGTCATCGTTAACAAAATAAACTCTAGTTTGATCCTTTGATTTCTGTAAAATACTAACCAGAGGATTTTTGAATTGCTTCGTGTCGTTCAGAGGAAAGTCTGAGGATCGTGGTTCCTCTGGAGGACATCGACACTCAGGAAAAGAAAACCATCAGCTTCTCCTGCAAAGTCAACCGGCCCAACGCCACCCTGAAGTGGATGAAGGCCGGCGAGGAGATCACCTTAAACAAACGCATTGTGTACCGCGTCGACAAAGACAAGCACACGCTGACCATCAAAGACTGCACGCTGGCCGACGAGGGCGAGTACACCGCCGTGGCCGCCGACAATAAGTCCACCGCCGAGCTGATCATCAGCGAGGCGCCCACCGACTTCACCTCACACCTGAAGGACCAGACCATCACCGAGTTTGAGGACGCAGAGTTCATCTGCCAGCTGAGCAAGGAGAAGGCCGACGTTAAGTGGTACAGGAACGGACGAGAGATTAGAGAAGGACCGAGGTACGGCACACGGGACGTCATTTAACCAGATGTCTGGTGAGATCCTGAATGATGAAACCTTAAATGATTTGTTCTTTCTTTCTCAGATATGCTTTTGAGAGAGACGGAAAGAACTGCATTTTACGTATCAAAGAATGCAGACCTGATGATGAGTGTGAATACGCCTGTGGAGTGGACGATAAGAGATCCAGGGCCAGGCTCTTTGTTGAAGGTGAGATCCTCAGAGTTTTACCCCGAGCTCCATCCTCTCTGCTCCTCTGCCATGCTGGGTGTCATTAGACAAGCTGCTCCGTCCATTGATACCAAGCGCCTCAGAGCTGGAGCTAACCAGCTAGCCTCAGCTAACCAGCTAGCAGCTAACCAGCTAGCAGCTAACCAGCTAGCCTTAGCTAATCAGCTAGCCTCAGCTAACCAGCTAGCCTTAGCTAATCAGCTTGCCTCAGCTAACCAGCTAGCCTCAGCTAACCAGCTAGCCTCAGCTAACCAGCTAGCCTTAGCTAATCAGCTAGCCTCAGCTAACCAGCTAGCCTCAGCTAACCAGCTAGCCTCAGCTAACCAGCTAGCCTCAGCTAACAGAGAAAACCTGCAGAGAAACTCCACAGTGGTCCTGTAGAGTCTATCCTCATAGTGACTATAGATGGTGACTACAGTCATCTGGTAGTGACAGTTAGCTTAGCATTGATATGTAGCATGCCTTGGTGGCTGGTTTCTTTGGGGAGGTCATGTGTACTTTGCCTCCTGTCGTGGAATCAGCTGTATGTTGTAGCCAGGTTCCTGAGCTTAACCTCTGACCTGAATGTCTTCCTGTCCTGCAGAGACCCCAGTGGAGATCATCAGACCTCCTCAGGACGCCTTCAAACCTCCAGGCTCAGACGTTGTGTTTGAGGTGGAGCTCAACAAGGACCGAGTGGAGGTGAAGTGGCTGAGGAACAACATGACGGTCGTCCAGGGCGACAAATACCAGATGATGAGCGAGGGTAAAGTCCACAGGCTGCAGGTCTGTGAGATCAGACCCAGAGACCAGGGAGAGTACAGGCTCATCGTCAAGGACAAAGACGCAAAGGCCAAGCTGGAGCTGGCAGGTAAAAATCACTCAGAGGTTCATCAACCCACAGCTGAGTCTGTTTCCAAGGATTCTGATGGTTCTGTCGTGTCTCTCCAGCTGTGCCTCAGATAAAGACCACAGACCAGAGCTACGTCACAGATGCTGGGAAGCCCATCGTCATGGCAGTGCCCTACAGTGCCTACCCACAGGCCGAGGCTGACTGGTTGTTCAACAACCTGAGTCTGCCCAAAGACAGCATCCACACCGCCGCCGACCGCACCGAGTACCGGCTGAAGGACCCCAAGAAGGGTGATGAGGGCCGATACAAGATCATCATCAAGAACAAACACGGAGAAGGAGAAGCCTTCATCAACCTGGACGTCATCGGTGAGTCTGTCGTCACGCAGAAGAAAAGAAGAATAAAATAAGTATTAAAAGCAGACAGCTTAGACTAAAACGTTTGTTTTTGTCACAGATGTCCCGGGACCCGTGAAGAACCTCCAGGTGGTCGACACCGCTGATGGCGAGGTCAGCCTGGCGTGGGAGGAGCCTGAAAGCGATGGCGGCAGCAAGGTCATCGCCTACGTGGTGGAGAGGCGAGATGTGAAGCGCAAGACGTGGACGCTGGCCACAGATCACGCCGAGAGCCCTGAATACACCGTGACCGGCCTCCAGAAGGACTCCATGTACTTCTTCAGAGTCTGTGCCCGCAACCGGGTCGGCAGTGGTCCCAACGTGGAGACGGACAAACCCGTACAAGCCAAGAACAAGTTTGGTAAGGTTTCCTCATTCCACTTGTTTCAGTAACATTTAACAAATCTCCTCAAATATGAGTCATTACAAGAATAGACGTAGAACATTATGCCCTAAACCTTAACAAAACAACACGGAGGAAATCTATGTCTTCTTGTGGATTGTATAATGAGCTCAATGTGATGAATGTGATGATGTCCAGGAGACATAAATTGTGTGGACATTGTCTCCTGTAGTGGAATCAGTAGGATTTTGGAGCCAGATTCACTTTCAGGAAGCGACTTTAACGTCCTGGCATCTTACGGCTTAAGATGTTAAATAGACAATATAAATGATTTTTGGGTTTAGATCTTGAGATGTACAGTATGTTTATCATTTTCTAGATGTTCCTGAGGCTCCTCTGAATGTGATCGTGGGAAACGTCTCCAAATTTGGCTGCACCGTCTCCTGGGAGCCTCCCGAGTCGGACGGAGGCTCTCCCATCACCTCCTACATCATCGAGCTGCGCGACAGGACGTCCGTGAAGTGGTCTCCCGTCCAGGTGACCAAAGCTGACGAGCTCAGCGCCATCGTCAACGACGTCATAGAGAACAAAGAGTACATCTTCAGAGTCAAAGCCGAGAACAAGGCCGGCGTCGGCAAACCCAGCGCCGCCTCTCAGCCTGTCAAGATCATGGATCCCATCGGTGATTTACAGACGCATTTGTTTGGCGTTCATGTGAACCAGAACATCAGCTAATGCTTGTGTTTTTGTGTCTGATTGCTGCAGAGCGCCCCAGCCCTCCGGTGAACCTGGTCTGGCAGGACCAGAACAAGAACTCGGTGCAGCTCTCCTGGGAGACTCCTCTGAGGAACGGAGGCAGCATGATCACCGGATACATCATCGAACGCTGCGAGGACGGCTCCGACAAGTGGCTCCGCTGCAACGCCCGCCTCTGCCCCGACCTCTTTTACAAGGTGCACAAGTCATTTCTCATACGCAGTGCTTCAGGTCACCTACTGCCACCTTCACCAGGACCGTTTATTTCATCCAGAGCTGGTTAAATAACATCAACTCTTTGCTTCAGGTGTCTGGTCTGAAATATGGAACCAAGTACAACTACAGAGTGTTTGCTGAAAACGCTGCTGGAATGTCTGATCCGTCAAACACCATCGGGCCTCTGCTTGCTGACGACCCACACTGTGAGTCTTGTTTCACTGTCTCTGAATCTCAGATGTTTCCCAAGTGTTGATGAAAACCTTGAAACCTTGTAACCCTGTGCCTCTGCAGCCGGTCCGTCTTTCGACCTGAGCGCTTTCAAAGATGGCCTGGAGGTCATCGTCCCTCAGTCTCTCACCATCAGAGTCCCCATCACCGGATACCCCACGCCCGTGGCCAGATGGACCTTCGGAGAGAAGGATCTGACCACGGAGGACGAGCGTGTCTCCATGATGACCAAGTCTACGTTCACGGAGCTGATCATCACGCCGAGCGTCCGTCCAGACAAAGGCATCTACACCCTGCACCTGGAGAACGACGTCACATCAGTCTCTGGAGAGATCGAAGTCAACGTCATCGGTACGCAAATACACAAACCAACAGAAAGACCTTTACATGGTTCAGAACTGCTTCAATGTTTTTGGTTTCATGTTGGTGTCATCTTATTTTCTGTTTGTGTCTCCAGCGGCGCCCAGCGCTCCGAAGGACTTCAAGGTCTTAGAGGTGACCAGGCAGCATGTCCACCTGACCTGGGAGGCTCCAGAACACGATGGAGGAAGTCCTCTGACTGGCTACCAGGTGGAGAAACGCGACATGTCCCGCAAAACCTGGGTCAAGGTACGACGACAGCATCTGCTCTCCTCAACCTGAAACAGTTTGTTTCTCTTCATGTGTGGTTCTGTGCTTGTTGTTAACTTTAGCTCAGCTCATTAATAAGTTCATTCTCTCTCAGGTGACCACAGGTATCCAGGATCTGGAGTTCACCGTCACCGACGTGGTTGAAGGGAAGGAGTATCTGTTCAGAGTCACCGCCTGCAACAAGTGTGGACCAGGAGAGCCGGCGTACATCGACGAGCCCGTCAACGTCTCGTCTCCTGCCAGTGAGTCCAACCAGAGACTAAAACTCTGAGACAGAGACTATTTATAAAGAGTTTGGACATCCAGGTCATTTATTTGAAACCCTCCCTAACCTCTCTGTTTGTCCTCCAGCCATCCCCGACCCTCCAGAGAACCTGAAGTGGAGAGACAAGTCAGCCAGCGGCATCTTCCTAACCTGGGAGCCACCAAAGTACGACGGTGGCAGCAACATCCGAGGCTACAACGTCGACCGCCTCCAGAGAGGAACCGATAAGTGGGAGCCCTGTGGCGACATGGTGCCCGAGCTGAAGTGCCAGGTGACGGGTCTGATCGAGGGCCAGTGGTACTCATACAGAGTCCGAGCCCTGAACCGACTCGGAGCCAGTCAGCCCTGCAAGGCCACTGATGAGATCCAGGCTGTTGATCCCAAAGGTACCCAACATGTCTTCTTGTCGGAGACCTGAATTTTTCAGATAGTCCGGATTTGTATTGACAGAGGAGTTCTATCATTTAGCCTCCGTGTTCACATTTCTGAGTTGAAGTCTGGATTTGTGTCTTTAACCTGCAAAAATAATCACAAAGATGAAAAGTGAGAAGTTCCCGATAACTTTCCCTGAACGTCCGGTAATCGTCCTCTAAACTCTGACTGACCTGTGTCCTTGATGTCCATGCAGAGGCTCCAGAGATTCAGCTGGACGCCAAGCTGCTGGCCGGCCTCACCGCCAAAGCTGGAAGCAAGATTGAACTCCCTGCTGATGTGACGGGTAAACCTGAACCCCGAGTGAAGTGGACCAAGGCTGACCTGGTCCTACAACCAGACGACAGGGTGACCATCGACACCAAGCCAGGACACTCCACCATCACCATCGCCAAGACGAAGAGAGACGACAGCTCCACCTACATCATAGAAGCCACCAACAGCAGCGGCCGTGCCACTGCCACCGTTGACGTCAACATCCTCGGTAAGACCAGCGACAGAGAACAATACAGACTTTCTTAGTTTCCGGATGAGGAACTTTTAATTATATCCTTCTGAAAACAGATAAGCCCGGCCCTCCAGCTGCCTTCGACATCTCTGAGATCACCAACGAGTCCTGCTTCCTGGCCTGGAACCCTCCCAGGGACGATGGCGGCTCCAGAGTCACCAACTACATCGTGGAGCGGCGAGCAGCCGAGAGCGAGATCTGGCACCGTCTGTCCTCCACTGTCAAACAGACCACGTACAAAGCCGTGGACCTGGTCAAGTTCAAGGAGTACGTCTTCAGAGTCTTCGCTGAGAACCAGTTTGGTGTCGGCCCACCAGCTGAACACGCACCCATCATCGCCAGATATCCATTTGGTAGGTTTTTACTTCTTATCCTCTAACTAACTCATTCATTGGAGTGTAGCTTTACCCACAATCCACTCTGCCATGGTTCATTGACACAATGATCACATGTAGCTGGAGCCAGATTCACTTTCAAGAGGTAAAAACCCAACGTGGAACACTTTGGGTTCTTTGGTTGTCCACATGTCCAGGTGGAGAGTGGGCCTGGTTCTATTGTTACTAGAACCTTTGGTCCAGTTCTAGTGATTGAGTTCAGAATGATGTCATTGCTATCAGGGTGTTTTCTACTCTCATCTAAAAGATGTTTTAGTTTATCACTAATTAATCAGACACAATGAAGTCTGACCTATCAGAGAGACCAGGGTCAGAGAGACCAGGGTCAGAGAGACCAGGGTCCATAGAGACCAGGGTCAGAGAGACCAGGGTCAGAGAGACCAGGGTCCATAGAGACCAGAGTCACAGAGACCAGGGTCCATAGAGAGACCAGGGTCCATAGAGACCAGGGTCATAGAGACCAGAGTCACAGAGACCAGGGTCCATAGAGAGACCAGGGTCCATAGAGACCAGGGTCATAGAGACCAGAGTCACAGAGACCAGGGTCCATAGAGAGACCAGGGTCCATGGAGACCAGGATCAGAGAGACCAGGGGCCATGGAGACCAGGGTCCATAGAGAGACCAGGGTCAGAGAGACCAGGGTCCATAGAGACCAGATTCACAGAGACCAGGGTCCATAGAGACCAGGGTCATAGAGACCAGGGTCCATAGAGACCAGTGTCACAGAGACCAGGGTCCATAGAGACCAGTGTCACAGAGACCAGGGTCCATAGAGACCAGTGTCACAGAGACCAGGGTCATAGAGATCAGATGTTTTTGGAGATATTCCTGATTTCTTTGGTCTTTTTCTACATTTTGGGCTTTAAGCTGCTGTTTCTTGTCCTCAGACACTCCTGGAGCTCCTTATAAGTTGGAGCCTTCAGATATCGCCAAAGACTCGTTGACGCTGACCTGGTACGAGCCTGACGAGGACGGAGGAAGCCCCATCACAGGGTACTGGGTGGAGAGATATGAACCCGACCACGATAAGTGGATAAGATGCAACAAGCTGCCCATCAAAGACACCAACTACAGGTGAGTCCAGCCTCTCTGCTGTCTGAACCGAGTCTGGCTCTGAGCTTGTTCAGCAGATTTCAGCGTCTTGATGTTTTCTCTGCAGAGTCAAAGGTCTTCCCACCAGGAAGAAGTACAAGTTCAGAGTCCTCGCTGAGAATCTGGCTGGACCTGGAAAACCCAGCAAAGAGACGGATCAGATCCTCGTCAAAGATCCTATTGGTACAAAATGTTCAACCACTTACTGGAGCTCAGCGTCTGACATCCTGTCTGTGTGTTTAAGACGTGGCTGCTGTTCCTCTTCCAGATCCTCCATGGCCTCCCGGTAAACCCACGGTGAAGGACGTAGCTAAGACTTCCTGCTTCCTGATGTGGACCAAACCTGAGCACGATGGCGGAGCCAAGATTGACGGCTACGTCATTGAGATGCTGAAGAGCGGAACCACCGACTGGATCCGTGTAGCGGAGAACATCAGCATCCTGGAGCATTTCCTGAAGGGCCTGATGGAGAAGCAGGAGTACTCGTTCAGGGTCCGAGCCGTTAACGTGGCCGGAGAGAGCGAGCCCAGCGAGCCCAGCGAGCCAGTGCTCTGCAAAGAGAGACTCAGTAAGGAACATCAACAGACACAACACAAGAAAATAAGGCTTCAGAACCAACAGGTCAAACAAACACTCTTTGATTGGCTGATCAGCTGAGAGAACAGAACCTGAACTAGAATAAAGACCAGGGGATTCAGGACAGACCAGCTCTGGATGATACAAGTGGTGAACACAGACTACTGCCACCTGCTGGTATGAAGAGTCATAGCCATTACGTTAGTTAGTGTCATAATCGTAATTTTCGGTCTCTAAAACTGACCCTTTATGTTGTCGGACTGTAAACAGATAGCTAGCTGATCCTAAACTGTTGTGTTGTTGGGATTTTTTGAAACACTGGGAACATTTCAGACTACACATGAGTCTAGAGATCAAACATATCCGTAAACAAACCTTTATCTCTTCAGATCCTCCTTCGGCTCCTCGCTGGTTGGAGGTCGTTGGCATCAGCAGGAACAGCGCTGATCTGAAGTGGACAGTTCCTGAGCGCGACGGCGGCTCTCCCATCACCAACTACGTGGTGGAGAAGCGTGACGTCCGACGTAAAGGCTGGCAGGCGGTGGACACGACGGTCAAGGAGCTGAAGTACACCGTGACGCCGCTCAACGAAGGCTCGCTCTACGTGTTCCGCATCGCCGCAGAGAACGCCGTGGGAGTCGGAGCGTTCTGTGAACTGGAAGACTCTGTGCTGGCCAAAGACACTTTCAGTAAGCTGGAGGGGAATCAGTCACTGTCGAGGGATGGTTTCTCCACCGATCTGTCGGGTTAATGAGATGTTTTTGTTGTTGCAGCCACTCCGGGGCCGCCGTACGCACTTACTGTCAACGCCGTGAGCAAAAGATACGTCGACCTGCAGTGGGAGGCACCGAAAAACGATGGCGGGAGACCCATCCTCAGGTTGGTTCTTTAGCAGCACACAGTGTTTGTTGTGATGTGTGGTGAGACACAAGAGGAGGCTGGAAACACAATAACTTTAATGAAACGTACAAAATCTGGAACAGAAAGCGCTGCAGCTGTGAGGCAGTAGAGCAGAAACATGAGACATGAAGGTGCATCAACAAAGAGGAAACTGAACAAAAACAATACCATACATAAACCCACATAGCCTGAGGAGTAAACAAGACACTGGTGAAACTAATGAGGGAGATGAAACCATTTCCACCAGTGAGAAGGAAACACAGACAGGCTGGCCCTCGATCAGACCCGTTCCTGGCTCCTGGTTTCCAGTTAAACGGTGACTGTTTGTCTTTCTGTGAGACTTTAAAGGTCGGTTTACCTCCTGCAGGTATTCCCTTGAGAAGAAGGAGAAGCTTGGAACTCGCTGGGTGAAATGTGGAAAGACTTCAGGTCCAGACTGTAAGTACAGAGTAACGGATGTGATCGAGGGAACAGAGGTCCAGTTCCAGGTTTGTGCTGAGAACGAAGCCGGCGTGGGACACCCCAGCGAACCCACTGAGATCCTCACCATCGAAGATCCAACAGGTTGGTCCAGTAATGAGTCATTTAAAAACATAATTAAGATTTGTGGAAGTGTTCAGAATCTAACGCCACGCCCCCCCAGGGGCCCCATCACCACCCATTGAGCTGCATGTGACCGGAGCCAGCCGGGACTTCTTGGCGATCGCCTGGAAGCCTCCACTGAGGGACGGAGGCTGCCCCATCAGCGGCTACCACATCGAGATGTGCGAGGCCGGAACAGAGAAGTGGATGAGGGTCAACTCCCGTCCAGTGAAGGAGCTGAAGTACCGAGTGGAGGAAGGCGTGGTCCCTGAGAAGGAGTACATCCTGAGAGTGAGGGCCATCAACTCCGTCGGAGTCAGCGAACCCTCCGACATCTCCGAGAACGTCTTTGCCAAAGAGTCTGACTGTAAGAAACTTCACGAGTCACATGATCTGTGCACAGCTGCTTAAATCATCTGTGGCTCTAACTCGGGCCCATCTGTGTTTCCAGGTAACCCCATGCTGGACTTCCAGACCCTGGACCTGGTCGTTGTGGAGACAGAGAAGCTGCACATCCCGGTCCCCTTCAGAGCTGTCCCCTCGCCTAAAATCACCTGGCACAAAGACGGCAGGGAGCTGAAAGCCGACGAACGCCTTGCCTTCAGGTCAGTGTTCCTCAGCCAGAACCTCATTCTCTAGACTGAACACAAACTAAGAACCAGTCAGTGGATCAGGTCAAATCCAATCTTGTTTTGATCGTTTCTAACTGGGACGTTTAGCTAATCGTTTCATTTATTGTTCAGTTTCAGATTTAGTTCTGATCAGTGTATAAATCATCTATAAATGTATCTGTGATTGTTGTGTTCACAGGAAGGAGTACACTTCCTGTCACCTGGAGGTTGACAGCAGCCTCCACGCTGATGCTGGAGTCTACAAAGTGACTCTGGAGAACAAACTTGGAAGCGCCAGCGCCACCATCAATGTCAAAGTCATCGGTAATCCGTCGCGTAGCTGGTGACCTCTTAAACTCAGCGCAGTGAATTATTTCTAACATCATTTCTCTGTCCTCAGGTCTTCCCGGTCCCTGCAAAGAGATTGTGGCCTCTGAGATCACAAAGAGCTCCTGCAAAGTGTCCTGGGATCCTCCAGACTACGACGGTGGCAGCCCGATCCTTCACTACGTCCTGCAGGTCTGAGCCGGCTCCCTGTTTTTAGTTCTGTTCACGTCAGAGTCTGGAAAACTGTTTGAAGCTGATGTTTCTACCGTTCTTTGTGTTTGTGCAGCGCCGTGAGGCTGGCAGGAGAACGTACGTCAACATGATGTCCGGTGAGAACAAGGTGAGCTGGAACGTCAAAGACCTCATCCCCAACGGAGAGTACTACTTCAGAGTCCAGGCCGTCAACAAGATTGGAGGAGGAGAGTTCATCGAGCTCCGTAACCCAGTTATTGCCCAGGACCAGAAACGTAAGAAACGACACTTCTGTTCAGATACATGAGCTCACTGTGTGTCCCCTGATACTAAAAGCTTTTTGTGTCCAAGAGGAATCTAAGGCAAATCTGTCTCTTGTCCCAGATGCTCCCGACCCTCCGGTGGACGTGGAGACTCACAACCCCACGTCCAGCACAGTCACGCTGACCTGGAAGCCTCCCATGTACGACGGTGGCGCCAAGATCATGGGCTACATCCTGGAGAGGCAGCAGAAGGGCGAGGACAAGTGGGAGAGGTGCAACGACTTCCTGGTGCCCGTCCTGTCCTACACCGTCAGAGGCCTGACCGAGGGCAAGAGCTACTCCTTCAGAGTCAGAGCTGAAAACGCCGCCGGAGTCAGCGAGCCGTCACGCAACACGCTGTTCGTCAAGGCCTCCGATGCCGTCGGTGAGGATGGTGGAAAACAGCTCGATAGTCTCAGAACAAGACCAGCGCATGCTTTGGGACGGAATAATGAATGTGCTTCATTTCTCTGTCAGATCCTCCAAAGGTTTTCCTGAGCGGCAGCCTTCAGTCCGGCCTCAGCGTGAAGCGAGGCTGCGAGATCTGCCTGGACGCCAACATCTCTGGATCGCCGTACCCCCAGATCACTTGGTACTGGAACAACCAAGTGATACAACCTGAGCCCCTCCGCAAGAGGCCCGATAAACCCCTGAAGAAGAAGGTGGAGAAGAAGGAGGTGGAGAAGAAAGAGGAGGAGAAGAAGGAGGCAGAGGTGAAGGAAGGAGAGGAGAAGAAGGAGGGAGAGGAGGAGAAGAAGGTGGAGGGAGAAGCAGAGAAGAAAGAAGAGAAGAAGGAGGGAGAGGAGGAGAAGAAGGAGGAGGAGGCTGCAGAGCCGGAGGTGGAGGAGTCCGACTACCCGACCATCAACGAGCGCCTGGCCATCGATAACAGCCACAGGGGCGTATCTTCCGTCGTCATCAAGGACTCTGTCCGGCCCGATCACGGCGTCTTCATGATCAAGGTGGAGAACGGCCACGGCATCGCCTCGGCAACCTGCGAGGTCAACGTGCTCGGTGAGAGTCCTGCGTTTACCTAAGGGTCTATGAGATGAAAACGAGGCCAGAGAAGTTTCTTCAGGAACTCGTCCTCCCTGTATCTGGCCTCGGCTTTCTCATTAACTCAGACTCAGGTCAGTGAACATTTAGAAACTAAAACTCTGTCATTCCGTCTGTCTGTAGATACTCCTGGTCCTGCAGTGAACTTCACATTTGAGGAGGTGAGGAAGAACTCTGTGATCTGCAAGTGGGATCCTCCTCTGGACGACGGTGGCAGCGAGATCCTCAACTACACCCTGGAGAAGAAGGACAACTCCAAGCTGGAGATCGGCTGGAGCTGCGTTACCTCCACTCTGAGAGGATGCCGCTACCTGGTGCCCAAGCTCATCGAGAAGAAGGAGTATCTCTTCAGGGTCGTGGCTGAGAACAAGTATGGAGCTGGACCGCCCTGCGTCTCCAAACCAGTCATCGCCAAAAATCCTTTCGGTACAGCCTTTTTTTTGTTTTCTTGTTTTTTTCTAAAACTAGTTTAATATGTTAGTATTGTTAGTATACGCTGTAAATAAAGAGGGTGACTAACTTTAAACTCTTTTGAGAATTCTTGGACAGTATCGCTCATCTGAGTGAGTAAAATGTCAAACAGTGAGACCTCATGAACTTGTCTCAGTGCTTTCCCATCCTTTTGCTTCCAGAACCTCCTGAGGCTCCTGATAAGCCAGAGATCGATGATATTACAGCCAACAGCATGCTGGTCACATGGAACCAACCAAATGACAACGGCAGCCCCATCGTAGGATACTGGGTGGAGCGCCGTGAGATCAACAGCTCCCACTGGGCACGTGTCAACAGGTGAGAAAACTCAAAGACAAAGCCAGTTTATTTATTTCTGTTTGGTTCATTAAAATCATGATATTAATACTACTTCCTGGTCTTTAGGAGCGTCGTCCCTGACACCGAGCTAAACGTTGAAGGACTGATCGAGGGCTTGACGTATATCTTTAGGGTCGCGGCCGAAAACCAGGCCGGCCCTGGAAAGTTCAGCCCCCCTTCAGAACCCAAGACGGCCCAAGCTCCAATCTGTATGTACACTGTTTGTTGATCCTTGTGTCACAACATGCAGCTGCTTCAAAAATCAAACCATCTGTTTTTATTTGTGCCCCTATAGTACCTCCTGGACCTCCAGTTGCCCGAGTGCTGGCAACCACTGACCACTCCATTGAAGTGGAGTGGGACCCACCTGCCGACAACGGTGGAGGCGAGATCCTGGGATACCACGTGGATAAGGTCAGACTGTGAGGTCGCCTCATAGCTGCAGATCCATGAGTGTCGTCTGATCAGCTTTGTCCAAGTGTTTGTTTCTCGTGTGGGGATTTCAGGCCGTGGCTGGTACCAAGGACTGGTCCAGGTCTACAGAACGTCCCTGGAAGTCCAGAGTCTTCACTGTCTATGGAGTCCGTGAGGGAGCTAAATACCTGGTCAGAGTCATTGCATGCAACGCTGCAGGAGAGGGAACACCCGGATTCACAGAGTCTGTATTCGTCAGGAATCCTGCAGGTCAGCTAGAAGAAGCGAGAAAATAAAAGTGGTATTTATTCAGATCAAATATTGTGTGTTAATGCACCGTGCTCTTCTTCCCTGCGTTACCGGTTGATCTCTGCAGAGATACCAGTGATTGAACTGGAGCTGTCTGTTAAGAATGGCGTGGTCATCAGAGCTGGAGAAACGCTGCGTCTCCCTGCTACAGTCACCGGTAAACCCTACCCATCCATCACCTGGACCAAGGACGATGGCAAACCCGACAAAGATCGCATAGAGATCCTCACTGAGGGCAACGACAGCATCGTTTCAATCAAGAGTGTCCAGAGAAAAGACTGCGGCAAATACCAGATCTCTGCCTGCAACCCCAGCGGCACCAGGTCTGCATCGACCAGAGTGGAGGTCATGGGTGAGTTGTTTCAAGCCAAAGTCTAAGAGATGTGATCAGAACAGATTATATCTGTGCTTAAGGAAAAGAGTAATACATTGTTTTCCTCTTCAGACGTACCCGGACCCATCACCGACCTGAAGCCAGTCGTCGTCACTCGTAAGATGATCTTCCTGAACTGGGATGACCCCGAGGACGACGGAGGCAGCGACCTGACCGGCTTCATCGTCGAGCGCAGAGATGCCAAGATGCACACATGGAGGCAGCCCATCGAAACCGCCTCGTCCAAGTGCGAGTGCGTCGGCATCATGGAAGGACAGGATTACATGTTCCGTGTGATTGCCAAGAACAAGTACGGCATGGGCCCACCCGTGGAGCTGGGACCCATCAAGGCTGTGGACCCTCAGGGTGAGTGCTTTAGGAGTAGCGTGATAAACGTCTTGGTTATAAAGCAGATCTGTGTCTAATGATCATTCTTACTTCGGTGGTGGTGCAGGTCCCCCATCATACCCAGAGAAGTTCCACTACACAGAGCGCACCAAGAACTCCATCACGCTGGCCTGGAGGCCTCCTCGCAACGATGGCGGCAGCCCTGTCATCGGCTACTTTGTTGAGAAGAAGAGGCAGGACCAGCAGGCTTTCGAGCCCTGCAACACCGAGATCTGCCCCAACATGACGCTGACGGTGGAGGGCCTGGAGGAGGCCTGGATGTACGAGTTCAGAATCAAGTGTGCCAACCTCATTGGAGAGAGTGAGCCGTCCATCCCGTTGACTGTGGTCATCCAGGACGATGAAGGTGAGGCCTTTAAACATTTACCTGCACATTGAAGCAAAAGACCAGTGCTAAGTCTTCACCTGCTGCTCCTTGTTCCTCTCAGTGGGTCCTGAGGTCCACATGCTGAAACACTTCAAGGGCGACCTCATCACTGTGAAGAAGGGCGAGCCTATTGAGATTCCCGCTGACATCATCGGACTCCCCATCCCTAAGGTGGAGTGGACCAAGGACGACGTGGTGATCGAGGCGCCCACCGAGACTCTGCTGATGGAGACGGAGGTGACCGGAAGAATGAACTGTAAGACGATGCTGTCCATCCCAGCAGCCAACCGGAGGGACCGTGGCAGCTACACCGTGTCTGCCTCCAACAACATGGGCTCAGCCAAGCACACCATCACTGTCATGGTGCTGGGTGAGTGGAAACACAACTGATTCAATGAAATCAAATGTTCAAAGTGTTTCAGAGTGACTGAACCCATGCTCCTCTCCTCAGACCGACCACTTCCACCCAGGAACTTAACAGTGTCCAACATCAGGGCAGAGTCCTGCTACCTTCACTGGGACGCACCGCTGGATGATGGCGGCAGCGAGCTGACCAACTACATCGTTGAGAAGAAGGAAGTGGTGACAGAAGAGCCTGAGCTGGAGGAGGGAGAGGAAGCTCCACCTGAACCACAGTGGGAGGAAGTTACCAACAGCATCATTGAGAAGAAATACGGGGTGAGTTCATGTGACAACAGCATCAACGACACCGTTAAAAGTAGTTCACCTGTTAGCATTAATCCCGCCTTCCTCTCCTGCAGGTGTGGAACCTGGAGACCAACAAGACCTATCACTTCCGGGTCAGAGCCGAGAACCGCTACGGTAAATCTGACCCATGCGTAACAGAGAATGTCCAGATCACGGATCCCTTCGGCCTCCCCGGCCCGCCAGAGAAACCGACCATTGCAGAGTACTCCAAGACGTCCATGACCCTGACCTGGGAGCCTCCCAGAGACAACGGCGGCTCCATGATTATTGGCTACTGGCTGGAAAAGAGGGAGAAAGGTACTGCCTACTGGGCTAAAGTCAACAAGATGCCAGTCACCAAGAGGGGCGTGAAGGGCTGGGAGTACCAGGTGAGCTTCTGCACTACCCTCAGATACATTCAGCACATTTTCATCTACTCCTTAAAGAACCTTCTTATCCAGCAAATATAGAATCTACCTGTGAATTCTGTCTGAAAACCTAAAAATCTGAATCAGAGTCTTCTTTAATCCTTAAGGGAGTTCTGTACTTCTTTAATAGTTCCATCACACAGTTTTAAAAGCCTCAGTTACAGGCCTTTAGTAGTCTACAGTCACTACTGTGCTACTCACTAATGTATATCAGAGACCTTGAAGAATTTAGCGACTGTCTGATCACACATGTTTTTAAGAGACAGCGAGCCCCACAACAAATGATTAATTCCTTCCTCTTCTGTGTCACCCAGGTGACTCGTCTGTTTGAAGGAACAGAGTATGAGTTCAGGGTTGCTGCCAGCAACTCAGCAGGAACTGGACCTTTCAGTGGACCTTCTGACTCGGCCTTCGCTGTCGATCCACTCAGTGAGTAAAAACCTACTTGATTTTTTCTCTGGATGAAGGGTTTGCAGAGTGTTACAGTGTTTTTCCGCTGCGTTCCCCTCCAGCTCCTCCCAGCATGCCTGCTGCCCCTGAGGTCGCTGATAAGACGAAGCACAGCGTCACACTGACCTGGAAGCCACCAGAGAGCGACGGAGGAAGCCCCATCAAGGGCTACATCGTCCAGATCCAGGATGAGGGCTCATCAGACTGGGTGAGGGTGAATGATCCTGAATCACTGCACCCCACCACAGAGTTTACCGTGCCCACCCTCCGCGAGCTGAAGCGCTACCGCTTCAGGGTCATCGCTGTCAACGACATCGGCGAGTCCGACCCCAGCCCCCGCACCAGCGAAGTTCTGGTTGAGGATATCCAGCGTATGTCTGACGTTAAATCTCTACAAACTATGCGCATGTTGTGTGTTTCTCCCGGTCCTTCACTGACACGATGTCTCTGTCTCCACAGTTCCACCTTCCCTTAGCCTTGATGTGATGGCTGAAGACCTGGTGTGCATCCGAGCCGGAGATCCAGTCAGGATCCCGGTCACCATCAGGGGCCGTCCCGCTCCCAAGGTAGCCTGGGACTTTTATGGCAAAGCTGAGACGCACAAGAAGAACAAATTGCACACTCTGCCTGTGGACTCTGAGGTGAGACCTTCACACCAAGTACAGCTCCTTCAAGATGTTTGTAACTGGATTCTGTGAAGTTAAAATTTGATATTTATGGAATTTTAATCTAGTTTTCTTGTTTGTTCAGATTGAATCCACAGACACTTCCTCCGTTGTGACCATCCCGGTCAGTCTGAGGACCCACTCAGGACGCTACACCGTCACCGCCAAGAACAAGTCTGGACAGAAACACATCAACATCAG
The DNA here is from genome assembly GCA_005024645.1 of Planiliza haematocheilus. Classification (NCBI taxonomy): domain Eukaryota; kingdom Metazoa; phylum Chordata; class Actinopteri; order Mugiliformes; family Mugilidae; genus Planiliza; species Planiliza haematocheilus. The sequence continues at coordinate 90,087 of SRSE01000520.1, forward strand.
AGTCATCGTTCTGGGTTTGTTTAGGGGCTTTGTGTATTGAGCAGATTCCTCTCTGAGTGAATGTTGGATGTCTGACTGTTGGTTTGTTCCTCCAGACGTTCCTGGACCTCCAAAGGACCTGAAGGTTACCGACATCACTCGGTCAACCATGAGGTTGATCTGGAAACTGCCTGACACAGATGGAGGGGAGCGAATCAAGAGCTACTTTATTGAGAAGAAATGTGTCACAGATAAGGCCTGGACCAAGGTAAACGTTACTCTTCACAGGAACTCTTTTTAGTTTTTATCTGCTTCGGTTTCTGAAAACTGTTAATGAACTTTGGGTCAAACTTGCTCTTGTTGTATCAGTGTTTAGCCTTCCTTAGACTGGCCTTTACGACAGTAAACCTTTGTAACTGAGGCCGAGTACGTTTGAGCTCAGACTCAGAATGGAGCCCCTTTATTAAAGAGATGTACCAGCTGAAGCCAGCGTAACTTTCTGCAGCTTGTGATTGATTATCTGATGAATCTGATTGGTTACCAGGTGAATGCAGCCTGCGCTAGCCAGGCCTACGTGGTTCCAGGACTGTTGGAGGGTCAGGAGTACCTGTTCAGGGTCCGGGCTGAGAACAGACTTGGATTCGGTCCATTCACCATCACCACTGATCCAGTCCGGGCCAGAGACCCAATCTGTGAGGACGCCTTCTGTGCTAAAGAGATACCTCACAAACCATTTACTGTGACCGTCCTAACCTTCGTCCTGCTTGTCCTCCACAGACCCCCCCGACCCCCCCACCAAGCTGAAGGTCAACCTAGTGACAAAGAACACCGTCACTCTGAGCTGGGAGGCGCCCAAGAACAACGGTGGATCTCCAGTCAAGCATTACATTATTGAGCGTCTGAGCTGGGACACCAGCGGCAAAGAGAAGGAGACCTGGAAGCAGTGCAACAAGAGGGACGTGGAGGAGCTCACCTTCGTGGTGGAGGACCTGAAGGAGGTGTGTCTACGTCCTTAAAGGACTTTACTCAGTTATGTCATTCAGTCAAAGCTCAGTTTGTAATACACCGTTAATTTGACACTACCTCCAAGTTTCAGATTCAGAGATTTCTGTTTAGGTCTGTTAAGGTCAAACAGAATGAATGTAAACCGGAGCCCTGAGGATCTGAACATGGAGTCATTACTGGTGGAGATTTAATCTGTGGTGAATAGAGCTGGACTCACTGTGTGGTTGATCCTCAGGGAGGAGAATATGAGTTCAGAGCAAAAGCTGTGAACGCCGCCGGACCCAGCAGACCCTCCGCCACCGTCGGACCCATGATCATCAAGGATCAGACATGTGAGTGACAGGCACCAATCAGCCAATCACAGGCTGCACAATCACAGCAACATCTCTGGAGTTGGAGTGACACTTGGAAGAGTTAATTAGAGAGATTCTAATTAGTAAAGTTCTTCTTTAACTTCACAGTTTGTGAAAAAATGGTCGTCATTTGTCATCGTATTCGTTAGTGACATTAACACTGGTTTGTTCACCTTTAAAACTCATGTGTTTGTGCAGGCGCTCCCACCATCGTGCTGCGTGAGGCCATGGAGGGCGAGGAAGGCTGTGACGTCAGCATCGTGGCAAAGGTGAGCGGCTGTCCCTTCCCCACGCTCACCTGGCAGAAAGCCGACCCGGCCAAGCCTGAGGAGAAGGCCGCCGTCCAGTACGACCAGCACATGAACAAACTGGTGACCCAGGACAAGTGCACGCTGCTCATCCAGCAGGCCAGCCGCCATGACAGCGCCCTCTACAGCCTGACGGCCAGCAACAGCCTGGGCACCGTCACCAAGGACATCAAGCTCTCAGTGCTGGGTGACTACATCTTATCACATCAGGCGCTTTTAGTTTTCTCCCTGCTTCATGAATATTAACGTCTTTAACCTGAGACGACTCACTTTTTAGTCAGAAGCATTTCCACCAGTCATATCTGGTTTGTGTCATATTTGACACATATTGAAATAGCAGTGAGAAAATGATTAATTTTTCCCGCTACATGAATATTTAGCTCTAAAACAAACGTCCTCCCTTCTTCTGCAGGACCTCCTGGCCAGCCTGTCGGCCCACTCAAGTTCACGGAGGTGTTTGCTGAGAGGATCGGCCTGGCCTGGAACCCTCCCACCGACGATGGCGGATCCAAGATCACCAACTATGTGGTAGAGAAGCGTGAGGACAACAGGAAGTCCTGGGTCCACGTCTCCAATGACCCCAAGGAGTGTGCCTACGTGGTGACCCGGCTGACGGAGAACCACGAGTACGAGTTCAGAGTCATGGCCCAGAATAAGTTTGGAGTCGGGCCGCCGCTGATCAGCGAGCCGGAGAAGGCCAGGAACCTTTTCAGTACGTTCACATCTCTCTCTAACCCATGCGTCAGTTATGCTTTCTCTTTCACTGTGGAGCCTGTTTTATTGATGATGGTTGTTCCGTCCTCATGCAGCCGTCCCGGGTCAGTGCGAGAAACCGACTGTAACGGACGTCTGTCTTGAGTCGATGACCGTCAACTGGGATGAGCCCAAATATGACGGTGGCTCCTCCATCACCGGCTACATCATTGAGAAGAAGGAGACCACGGCTAAGCGCTGGGCCCGTGTCACCCGCGACCCGATCCGGGCGCTGCCGCTGGGCAACAACTGGGATGTCACCGGCCTCCTGGAGGGCGCCATGTACCAGTTCAGGGTCATCGCTGTGAACGCTGCCGGCTGTGGTTTACCCAGCGTGCCCTCCGACCCCATCCTCTGCAGAGACCCCATCAGTAAGACAAAGATGGAACTGGAGACTGTTTGTTCATGAATAAAGACTCCAGCACTAACGTTTTGTTATCTGTCAATCAGAGCCTCCCGGACCGCCCACTCCCAAGGTCACTGACTGGACAAAGTCAACAGTGGAGCTGGAGTGGATGCCTCCTGCACTGGATGGAGGGTCAAAGGTCACAGGCTACATTGTGGAGTTCAAGGAGGTGAACAAGGAGGAGGAGGAGAAGAAAGCTCAGAGGAAGCTGCTGCTGCTGAGCGACGCAGAGGAGGAGAAGGAGCCCGAAACCGACGAGGCTGGGAGAAGGTAAATCAGATTCAGACGAACTGCTGATGACTTCAAATGTATCATCACATTCAGCGCTGAGCTCCTGAGGTGCGTTTGTCTCACGTCTCTCCAGGCAAAGGACACTGAGATCAGAGGAACCAAGTTTGTGGTTCCTGGTCTGAAGGAAGGTGGTCTGTACCGCTTCAGAGTCCGAGCCGTGAACGCTGCCGGAGAGGGAGAACCAGGCCTCGTGTCTGAGCTGATCGAAGTCAAAGACAGAACAAGTAAGACTCAGCTCCAGCTCATGGTAACGTCTGTGGGAGCAGCGTGATTCTGAGGATAAAACTGTCACCATCTTTTCCAGTTCCTCCTGAGATGGACCTCGACGCCTCAGTGAAGGAGAAGATCGTAGTCCACGCCGGAGCCACCATCCGCATCATCGCTTACGTGTCTGGTAAACCCGCCCCGCAGATCACCTGGTGCCGAGACGATGCCGAGGTGCCCAAAGAGGCGGTGGTGGAGACAACAGGCATCTCCAATTCATTGGTCATCAAGAACTGCAGACGCCAACACCAGGGCATCTACACACTGAGCGCCAAGAACGAGGGAGGAGAGAGGAAGAAGGCTGTGATCGTCGAGGTCCTCGGTGAGTCACCAATCCAGACTGATGGACTGGTTTCATCTCTATAACTGTACTCTGACACTTCCTGTCCTGTCCTCTGTCTGTCTAGATGTCCCTGGACCAGTTGGCCTTCCTTTCGCTGGCGAGAATCTGACAAACGATTCCTGCAAGCTGACCTGGTACTCCCCTGAAGACGACGGCGGCTCAGCCATCACCAACTACATCATCGAGAAGAGAGAGTCCGACCGCATGGGCTGGACCTCAGTGTCCTACACGGTGACGAGGAACAACGCTGTGGTGCAGGGACTTATTGACGGCAAGGGCTACTTCTTCAGGATCGCAGCTGAGAACATCATCGGCATGGGACCCTTCATTGAGACAGACAAGATGGTTCTCATCAAAGACCCCATCTGTGAGTCAGTCTGCTGAACCTGGATGTGTTTCAGTCTGCTGCTGTGAGCGCTGAATTAAAAATTGTTTGTGTGTCCTCCAGCCGTCCCAGAACGTCCAGAGGACCTGATCATCACTGCCGTAACCAAGGACTCCATCTCCGTTGCCTGGAGACCACCCAAGTATGATGGCGGCGCCGAGGTGACCCAGTACATCCTCGAGTCCCGAATGATCGGCCGTGACAACTTCACACGAGTGGGTGGAGAGGACAAGCTGATGGACAGGAAGTTCACGCTGACCGGCCTGAAGGATGGCTCCAGCCACGAGTTCAGAGTCTCTGCTGTCAACCAAGTGGGACAGGGCAAGGCGTCCTTCGCCACCAAACCTGTGCAGTGCAAGGACGAGCTCGGTGAGTGACTCAGCAACAAAGTCGAGGGCTTCACTGGTGTCAGCACTTGAACCTTTGTAATGTTTTAAACTCTCACCCCTCAGAACCACCTACTCTGGACCTGGACTTCAGAGACAAGATGATGGTAAAGGTGGGAGACCCCTGCACGCTGTCAGGACGTTACAGCGGCAAACCGGCCCCAGCTATCACCTGGACCAAGAACGATGAGGAGCTGAAGGCCGATGAGGAGATCAGTCTCCACAGCACTGCCCGCCACCTCAGCCTCAACATCAGCAAGGCCAAGAGAGAACACAGCGGCTGCTACTGCGTCAGCGTAGAGAACGCCGCTGGCCCCCGCACAGGAATCTGCACCATCACCGTGGTTGGTGAGTCACCGTACTAGGATAGATTAACTGTACATTAGAGCTTTTAAAATGTTTTTGAAAAGGAAAGAAGGTGTTGTGATGCTGGAGAGTCACCGCTGCCAATGCTTCCTCCTGTTAGACCGTCCTCAGCCTCCAGAGGGCCCCGTCGTGTTTGACGAGGTCTACAGGAACTACATGGTGATCTCCTGGAACCCTCCTCTGGACGATGGAGGCTGCGCCATCTCTAACTACGTCATTGAGAAGAGAGACACCAACAGAGATCTGTGGATGCCCGTCACCTCATCCTGCACCAGAACCACCTGTAAGGTGAGGATACGTACTTGAAGGCTTCATTCACAAAAAACACAGATTGAGTTTTGTTTCCAGAAGACCTGTGGTGAGGAGTGGAGGTTTCATTAGTTCTCAAATGTCTCAACACTAGTAAGTTTACAGGAATATGAAGAGAGCCAAACCACTGTTTGTTTTGTCAGGTTCCGAAACTGATTGAGGGTCGCGAGTACATCATCCGGATCATGGCTCAGAACATCTACGGCATCAGCGAGCCCCTCCTGTCTGCAGAGACCAAGGCTAGAGACATCTTCAGTAAGTCCTGATGTCCATACGGAGACACTCATCGTGCAGGGGAATCCACTGTGGTCTGACCACATTTGTTTGCTTCCATTGCAGAGGTGCCCGATGCTCCTAAACAACCCACAGTGAAGGAAGTCTACCATGACTCCGCCCTGGTCAGCTGGGAGCCACCAGCTGATGGAGGAAAACCAATTACAGGCTACATTGTGGAGAGGAAGGAGACCATGGCCAATAGGTACACCACCAACCAGAAAGCAGGAGGCGCCATAAAACGAGGCCTTGTCTGATGAATACGACATGATGGTGCTTCTCTGACATTAACACGTCAGCTGTTTCTGCTCTCAGGTGGGTTCGCTGCAATACTGAACGGATCCATCCCAAGGTGGAGTACTGGGTGATGGAGCTGCTGCAAGGCTGTGAGTATGAGTTCAGAGTCAGCGCTGAGAACGAAGTGGGAGCTGGAGACCCGAGCCCACCATCCAAACCCGTCTTCGCCAAAGATCCCATCGGTAAGTTCACCTCCTGAAACCTCCCTACGTGTTGTTAAAGGACTGTGTAAAGACTGCAGAAACTCTCCCCACAGTGAAACCCAGTCCACCCGTGAACCTTCGGGCCATTGACTTCACCAAGGAGTCAGTGACTCTGTCCTGGGAGCCGCCCGTCGACACCGGCCGAGGGAAGATCTTTGGTTATCTGCTGGAGTTCCAGAAGGCAGGAGAGGAAGAATGGCTGAAGGTGAGGCAGATTGATCCTTTTCAGCTGAATGGCCTCGTGTTCTTGGCATCCTCTTTTATTAAAATGAATTCTTGTACGGCTGCTGTCATCAGGTGAACCAGACTCCAGACTCCTGCCAGGAGACAAAGTTTAAGGTGATCAACTTGGAAGATGGTCAACTGTACCGCTTCAGAGTCATGGCTGTCAACGCAGCTGGAGAGTCTGACCCGGCCAACATGAAGGAGCCAATCAGAGTCCAGGACAGACTCGGTGAGTTGTCATTTCAGTGGTAGCACCTCTGTGGTTAATAACCTTTTAACGTTGCTCATGATCTTCTTCTACATCTGCAGAGCCTCCAGAGTTGATTCTGGATGCAGGAATGACCCGAGAGGTGAAGGCCATGGCCGGCACTCACATCACATTGATGGCCGCCATCAAAGGCGTCCCGTTCCCCACTGTCACCTGGAAGAAAAACGAAGCAGAGGTTCCCACCAGGGCCGACATCGAGACCAACCAGTCCGGTACCAAACTGGAGATGAGGTTCTGTAACCGTGGTGACTGCGGAGACTACACCCTCACCGTGGAGAACCCGGCCGGATCCAAGACCGCCACCTGCACTGTGCTGGTCTATGGTAAGTATGCCACGATGCTTAGACATAGAAGAACCAATTTTAGTCTAATGTCTCTGTTCCATGTGTTTGGTTATGTTCGATAAGATAAGATAAGACTTTATTCATCCCCGTGGGTTAATCAGGGCGTTACAGCGGCAGGAAACAACAGTGCAAGATGTAGAAGATACAAAAAATAGAAAAATAAAAAATAGATTCCAGCCGACCAATATGTTATGTACATAAAATATTTACATATTGCATCAGAGAGATTCACAGTGTTCTCAGTTCTCTACTTTCAGGACGTGAAAGTCTGTTGATGTTTGAATAATTTTAAGCAGAAAGTTATAAAAACTCACTATTGTATATACTACAAATATATAATCCTATATAGTATTAATACTAATTATCTGTTCCTAATGAAGAGTCACACTTTACTGATGTTCCTTGTTTGTTTACTTCAGACAAACCTGGACCGATCCAGCACCTCAGAGTGTCCGACGTCAGGAGTGACTCCGCCTACCTGTCCTGGAAGGACCCGGAAGACAACGGCGGCACTCGCATCACTAACTTTGTGGTGGAGAAGAAGGACACGGCGTCCACTCAGTGGGTCCCTGTGTGCTCCACCTCCAAGAAACGCAGCATGATGCTGAAGCACCTGATGGAGGGAACGTCCTACATGTTCAGAGTCGCTGCTGAGAACCAGTTTGGCCGCAGCGAGTACGTCGAGACGCCGAAGGCCATCAAGGCGATGAACCCACTCTGTAAGTACCAAAGCAGTCATTACTGAACTGTTTAGAGTGTAATTAATAATTAATATGACATTAAATGCACCAAAAAAAATAAATACCGTTATAACACATTTGCAAAGGTTCCTGGTTACATGCTATATCTGAGTTTGTTGAGTCCAAAGCATATTCTGTACTAAACTGGTTTGGTTTTTAGATAATTATTAAAATAATTGATAAAATTGGACATAAATAAGTTTTAATTTGCTTCTGTAGTTATTGATCTATGTATTAAGCTCCATGTTAACGTCCATTTCATCGTCCATTTTATTTATCAACAGATTCATTTTTAAATGTATTTGTCAAGTGACTAAAAGAACAAATAATTATGAATTAAATAAGAGAATTAAGGCAAATAAATAGTGAATTTATGTCACATTTTAGAAACTAATTGATGCCTTTCTGTTCTAGTTTTTGGTGCATGTAATGGCAAATTAATTTCTATATTTCTCGCTCCTTGGCAGATCTGTCGGGTTTTGCAACACTAATGCAAAAAAAATACTCAGGATGTTATTCTCAAGGGAGGAGTAGATTGATTATTTTTCTGTTGATCTTAAAAACTATTACTACAAAATGTGTGCCTTTGTCCCTCCAGTCCCTCCAGGTCCTCCCAAAGACTTGCACCACACTGACGTGGACAAGACCGAGGTGTGGCTGGAATGGAACTGGCCTGACCGCAATGGAGGAAGCGAAATCACAGGCTTCCTGGTGGAGTACCAGGAAGAGGGCGAGAGAGAGTGGGATGAGTGGAAGACCGTCAGCATCCCAGAGAGTCATGTGACCGGCCTGGACGAGGGAAAGACCTACCGCTTCAGAGTGAGGGCTGAGAACGCCATCGGCCTCAGCAGACCTGACACCACTGTGCCTATCCTCTGCCAGGAGAAACTCGGTAGGGATGCGGGACAGAAATGTATTTAGGATGGTTCTGGTGGTGGAATCAGTAAAAGCAAATGTCTGTGAACATAATGAATGTATTAATGGGAGGTAACTTTCTCTTTCTGCGTCTCCACAGTGCCTCCAGTTGTCGAGGTGGATGTGAAGCTCATTGAAGGCATCATCGTTAAAGCCGGCACAACCATCAGGCTGCCAGCCATAATGAGAGGAATCCCAGTCCCCACTGCCAAGTGGTCCATCGAAGGAGAGGAGATCACCAGCCAGGGCAACATCAAGATCGACACCGACAATTTCTCTACAGTGCTCAGCATTAACGAGTGCACCAGGAACCACTCAGGAAGCTATCTACTCACTGTGTCCAACCCAGCAGGAACCAAGACAGTAGCCTTGAATGTCACAGTCCTGGATGTTCCTGCTGCTCCTATCGGACCTGTCAACATCCTGGAGGTCACCCCAGACTCCATGATGATCGAATGGCGTCCTCCTAAGGACGACGGCGGCAGCCCTGTCACCAACTACATTATAGAGAAGAGAGAGTCCAACAAGGAGACGTGGGGAGGTGTTAGCTCCGGCAGCCTCGACACCAAACTCAATATCACCCGTCTGCAGAAAGGAGCTGAGTATGTCATCCGCATTCGTGCTGAGAACAAGATGGGCATTGGAGCCCCTCTGGAGAGCAAGCCCACTGTCGCTGAGCACTCCTTCATGCCGCCCAGCCAGCCTGGTAAGCCCCAGCCTTCTGATATCTCTGAGGATGCGGTTACAGTCGGCTGGACCATGCCTCTGTCTGATGGTGGCAGCCAGATCACCGGCTACATCATTGAGCGCCGACACAAGGGAGGAAAGTGGATCCGTGTCAACAAGACACCCTGCAAGGACCTGAGGTACAGAGTCTTGGGTCTCTTTGAGGGCAGCGAATACGAGTTCAGAGTGTTTGCTGAGAATATCGCTGGGTATAGTGGCCCCTCTCCCATCTCAGACTCCTGCAAGCCCTGCAGGCCCATCACCGTTCCAAGTGCCCCTGTCAATCCCAAAGTTAAAGACTACAGCAAGAACACCGCTGACCTGGTCTGGACCAAACCTACAAAAGATGGAGGCAGTCCTATTTTGGGTTACACCGTGGAAATGAAGAAGGCTGATACTGAAGAATGGAAGAAGGTGAACCTGGATGACTTCATTAAGCAGTGTGCCTTCAGGGTGAAAGGTCTGGAGGAGGGTGTCACCTACACATTCAGAGTCTTTGCTTCAAACATGATTGGAGATGGAGAGACCAGAGAAATCCCAGAGTCCATTACTGCTCAGGACATCCTCATTCCTCCAGAGATTGAGATGGAGGCCACCTGCCGTGACCGTGTCACAGTTCGTGCCGGACACAACATCAATATCATTGGTTACATCAAGGCTCGTCCAGATCCTGAGGTCATTTGGTCAAAGGAGGAGACTGTTCTAGAGAACAACAAACGGGTCACGATAATTCAGAACTTCCCCGTGGTCCACCTGAAAATCAAGGAAGCCACAAGAGCTGACCATGGAAAGTACCTCCTGAAGGTTTCTAATGAGGGTGGTGAGGCTTCATGCACCATCACTGTCAATGTGCTGGACAGACCAAGCCACTGCCAGAACCTGAACCTGACCTATGTAACCAAGTCTTCGTGCATGATCAACTGGGAGGCGCCTAAAGACAATGGCGGTTCTGAAATCACTAACTACATTGTGGAATGTCGCGAGCCAAGCGTTAGCATGTGGTCTATGATCTCTTCTAATTGCACCAATCGCAAGATCAAGGCTAAGCTGATGGAAGGCCACGAGTACCTGTTCCGTGTCTGCGCCGAGAACAAGATGGGACCTGGACCCTCTGTGGAGACCAAGACGCCTCTGCTGGCCATTGATCCCCTGGAGAAGCCTGGTGAGCCTGAAAACTTCAGAGTCACTGACATCGGTAAGAACTACGTCAATCTGAGATGGAGGAAGCCGGACTATGATGGCGGCAGCCCCAACCTGTCCTACAACCTGGAATGCAAAGTCAAAGATGCTGAGGCGTGGGAGAAACTCACCCCCACACCTCTCACAGACACCTTCTTCCTTGCTGACAAGTGCTTGGAAAACCAGACCTACACCTTCAGGTATGTTACTGCATTCTTACATATTGTTTTGATGGGTCGTACCCAGGCTAATGTACATTTCTTTTAAATAAGTTTCATTGTTTGTCATTTAGGGTGCAGACTGTCAATGAAGGAGGCGAGAGTGGCTGGGTGAAACTCGCTGATATTCTTGTAAAGGAGGAGATCCAGAAGCCCGTCATTGATCTTAAGTTAGCTGGCACTATGACGGTGAAGGCTGGGGAGTCGGTCAGGATAGAGGCCGGCCTGAGAGGAAAACCGCAGCCTGAGGTCAAATGGACAAAAGACAAGGCCGTTGGAGACAACCCCAGAATCAGCTATGAAACCGGTCCCGACTATTCCAAGTTTCTTTTGACCAAGTCCAGACGCACTGACACAGGAAAGTATGTCATCACCGCCACCAACTCGGCCGGCACTTTCACAGCATACGCCAACGTCAATGTCCTGGACATCCCTGGCCCGGTGAGGAACCTGAGGATCACCGGCATTGGTGCTGACAAGTGCAGAGTGGTCTGGGATGGTCCGGAGGATGATGGAGGCTGCGAGGTTGACAGCTACATCCTGGAGAAATGTGAAACCAGGAGAATGGTCTGGTCTACATACTCCGCCTCTGTGGTCACACCGTACTGCAACGTCACTCGTCTGGTGGAAGGCAACGAGTACATCTTCAGAGTGAGGGCAGAGAACAAGATGGGCACTGGCCCTGCCATGGAGAGCAAGCCTGTTACTGTAAAGACTCAGTTCAACAAACCTGGACCTCCCGAAGCCCCTGAAGTCACCAAGGTGTGTAGTAGGCTTATCTGCCTCAGTATCGTTGTTGGTGTACAGCCTAGTTACATTCAAAAAAAGTTCCTCTGTTACTTAAACTGGTAATATTTTTGCAGGTGAGTAAAGATGAGATGACTGTGGTCTGGGCTCCTCCTGAGAACGACGGAGGAAAGTCAATCACTGGCTACATCCTGGAGAGGAAAGAGAAGAGGGCAGTTCGCTGGGTGCCCTGCACCAAGAGCCCCATCTCAGAGAGACGCATGAAAGTCACCAACCTGATTCCAAACCACGAGTACCAGTTCAGGGTGAAAGCAGAAAACGAGGTTGGCCTGGGAGAGCCCAGCAAGCCCTGCAGACCTGTTGCAGCTAAAGATCCTATTGGTGAGTTTACTGTTGCTACCACTTTCAAAAAAAGGATTTGCACCGGCACAAGAGAGCTGTAACTTAAGACTGGACTAACATGTTTAATGTCTCTGCCTGCAGAACCACCCGGTCCTCCTGCTTTCCTGAAGGTGGCAGACAGCACCAAGACCTCTATCACCCTGTCTTGGTGTAAACCTGTGTACGATGGCGGCGCCCCCATTATTGGCTATAGTCTGGACCTGAGGCTGAAGAGTGAGGCAGACCCTGAGAAGCCCACAGAGGGCTGGAAGAGAATTGATACCCATGGTCCACTGGTGCTCACAGAGTTCACCATTGGCCAGCTGGATGAGAAGCTAGAGTACGAATTCAAGGTGTCTGCCAAAAACCAGGTGGGCTGGGGGCGGCACGCCTACTTGAGGGAGGCAGTGTACCCCAAAGAGATTTTAGGTAAGGACAGTCATTCACGTCTTTTGTATTAGCCAACACAGTAAATGTTAACCACTCATGATTTTAACATCACTGTGTTTTCATGACAACAGAGGCTCCTGAAATTGACCTTGACGCCAGTCTGAGGAAAGGCCTCGCCGTCAGAGCTGGATGTCCAATCAGGCTTTTTGCTGTCATCAGAGGACGTCCTGCCCCCAAGGTTACCTGGAGGCGCATAGGTGTTGACAATGTGGTCCGCCGAGGTCATGTGGATCAGGTTGACACCATGTCCTTCTTGGTAATCCCTGAGAGCACCAGAGAGGATTCTGGGAAATATTCACTGACTCTGTCCAACTCTGCTGGAGAGAAAGCTGTGTTTGTCCGTGTCAAAGTCCTTGGTGAGAAACTTAAAAATGATGGAAAACTCCATCAGTTATTATGATTTCACCGTCAAAGCACAGCTGTAAGATCTAATTGATTATTAAATTCTCTGCAGACACTCCTGGGCCCGTCGGTGGTCTGGATGCAACAGATGTCACCAAGACCACAGCTCAACTTTCCTGGTTGCCACCAGAGAATGATGGTGGAAGCACCATCCTCAACTACATTGTGGAGAAAAGGGAGGTAGATAGAAAAACGTGGGCCAAGTGCACAGAGGACCTGAAGAAGACCAGCTTTAAGGTGACCAACATGACGCCTGGCATCGAGTATTACTTCAGAGTCATGGCCTGTAACAAGTACGGCATCGGAGTTCCTCAGGATTCTCCCAGGTCCTACTTGGCTGTCGACCCCGTTAGTGAGTGTCACCACAGTCAAGTTTTGTTTCTCTTCACCTGATATTTTTCTGTCATGTTCATTCCTCATAACCCCTGCTGTTTGTTGTGTCCAGGTGAGCCAGATCCCCCAAAGAAGATGGATGTGTTGGAGATCACCAAGAACAGCGCCACTCTGGGCTGGCTGAAGCCGCTCCGAGACGGAGGAGCAAAGATCAACGGCTATGTGGTGGACTACCAGGAGGAGGGTGCCCCTGAGGACAAGTGGACACCTTACTCTGTGGTCAAAGACCTGACCATTGTGGTGGTTGGTCTGAAGGAAGGAAAGAAGTATAGATTCAGAGTGGCAGCCAGGAATTCAGTGGGAGTCAGCTTGGCCCGAGAGGCAGAAGGAGTGTTTGAGGTCAAGGACCAGCTCAGTGAGTACACCACTCTAAAAATCTACCTGACATTGAAATTATAAACAATATAAAGTTGTTCAGATTCTAACGTATCTATGTTTCTTCTTCCTCCCAGTGGCTCCAAAAATCATCATGCCCGACATTGTGACGGTCAGAGCTGGATCCAAGATGGTGATTGAGGCCATTGTGGCGGGTAAACCCGCTCCCTTCTGCAAGTGGAAGCAGGGCAATGAGGATGTTCTGACTTCAGACCGCTTGTCTGTCGTAAAGACTCTGACAACCTGCACACTTATCATCAAGAATGTGAAGCGAGCAGACAGTGGCTACTACAGCCTGTCAGCCGAGAACAGCACTGCTAAGGTCAACCAGATCCTCAAAGTCACCGTCATGGGTTAGTTAGAATAAACACTGTTTATTCAGATTGTCTCAATTAAGATTTTCTCAGTAATCTCATCAATCTCATCATTAATGCCTCATACTCTATGTCTCAGACATCCCTGGACCTCCAGAAGCTCCTCTAGAAATCACAGAACTGGACATCGATGCCTGCACGCTGCTCTGGAACTCCCCACAGGAGGATGGCGGCAGCAACATCACCAACTACATCGTGGAGAAATGCGACGTCAGCCAGGGTGACTGGATCACTGTGTCCTCATCCTGCACCAAGACCAGCTTCAGAATGACCAAACTAACACCTGGCAAAGAGTACGGTTTCAGAGTCCGCGCTGAGAACAGGTTTGGCATCTCTGAGCCAATCTACTCAGAGAAGATGATTGCCAGATATCCATTTGGTGAGTTACTGCATATCAAGGTGTACTGCTAGTACCCAACCTCAGAGCAGTTACATTAAGTATGAATACTTTTCCTTCCCCCCAAAGATCCTCCTAGTGAGCCCAGAAACCTGCAGATCAACAAGGTCAACAAGGATTTCGTCATCATCTCATGGGAGCGTCCGAGCAGCGATGGCGGCAGCCCCATCACTGGGTACTGCATTGAAAAGAAAGAGAGGAACAGCCTTCTGTGGATGAAGGCAAACGAATCTGTGGTCAAGGCCACCCAGTACACCTGCACTGGTCTGATCGAAGGCCTGGAGTACACTTTTAGGGTGTCGGCATACAACATGGCTGGACAGGGCAAACCTTGCAAACAGACTGACTTCATCACCGCCAGGACGGCTGTTGGTATGAGATCTGCTCCACCTGAACATGACGCATGAATTCCTAATCCTTCCTTATTCAGACTCCCTTAACTGTCATTTGTTTGTTTCCCCGCAGACCCACCCGGTAAACCCGAGCCCATGGATGTGACCAAGAACTCTGTGTCATTGGTTTGGAACCGTCCCAAGCATGATGGTGGAAGCAAGCTGATTGGCTACTACGTGGAGTACACTAAGCTCCCGGAGGAGAAGTGGACTCGCTGCAATGCCAACTGCATGAACATCCAGACAGAGAGCTATGTGGTGTCCGGTCTGGAGGAGGGCCAGCAGTATCAGTTTAGAGTCCTCGCCAAGACAGCCATCAACATCAGCCAGCCGTCCGAGCTGTCAGACCCCATCCCTGTCATCGCAGAGAATGGTACAGCTCTGCACAGCTTCCTTAACTTTGTGCTTGACAAATTAAATTACTGACAAATACTGATGAAAATTCTTTCTCTTTCTCCTCTGTAGTTCCTCCTCGTGTAGAACTGGGCGTCAATATGAAGAACCTGATTGTGGTGAAAGCAGGAGAAAACATCTCCCTGGACGCTGAGGTGTTCGGTAAGCCGCTGCCCAAGGTCAGTTGGAAGAGAGACGGAGCGCCTCTGGTCCTCGCTGAGGGAATGAAGATGGTTCAGAAGAAACATTGTCACATCCTGGAGCTTTACTCCGTCACCAGGAAGGAGTCTGGAGACTACACTATCACTGCTGAAAACATCAATGGTTCCAAGTATGCCACCATCAAGGTCAAGGTGCTCGGTAAGTTCTTTTATTTTACGGCGTAAGCAAGCATTTTATGTATCCAGAGAAAGACTGTAACACTTAACTTGTTCCACTACAGACAAACCAGGCCCTCCAGCCTCAGTGAAAACCGCTAAGGTATTTGCTGACCGTGTGAAGCTGAGATGGGAGCCTCCACTTGCAGATGGCGGCTCTGAAATCACTAACTACATCATTGAGAAGCGCGAGACCAGCAGGGCCAACTGGGCTCTGGTCACCTCCAACATCCATGGACACATCACCGACTGCTCAGTGGAGAAACTCATTGAAGGACACGAATATCAGTTCAGAGTCAGTGCTGAGAACCAGTATGGTGTGGGAGACCCCGTTATGACTGATGGTGTCATGGTCAAGAACCCGTACGGTAAGAAAACCTTTACTGTACTGAGGTCTATTTGAAAAAGATTACAGACTGAATGTTAGTACGTCTTGGCTCAAATGTTGGGTGAGACATGGGTTAGAGCATTACTGAGACCTTATATTTTCCATCAGATGTTCCTGGTCCATGCGAGCCGCCTGTCATCACCAACATTACTAAGGACTCCATGACAGTCAGCTGGAAGGCCCCAGCCAATGACGGCAAGGCTCCCATCTTGGGCTACATGGTGGAGAAACGTGAGGCCACTGAGCTGACCTGGGCCAAGGTCAACCGCCGGCCAGTCATCGACAGGACCATCAAGGCCATTCAGCTGACTGAGGGCTCTGAGTATGAGTTCAGAGTAATTGCCATAAACAAGGCTGGTCTGGGCAAACCCAGCGACGCATCCAACGCTGCACTGGCCGTCGATCCTGTCTGTGAGTATCTGCTTAGAAAACCACTTTGTCTGTTGAACTACAATGCTACAGTGCTGCAGTGTAATTTACACCTTTACTCCTTTAGATCCACCTGGCCCACCTGCCTTCCCCAAGGTGGTGGACTCCACAAAGAGCTCCATCAGCCTCAGCTGGACCAAGCCGGCATACGATGGTGGCTGTGAGATCATTGGATATCTGGTGGAGTGCAAGCGAGCTGAAGCCGAAGACTGGACCAAGTGTAACGTCCCGAAGAAACTACAGGCAACCAAATTCCTGATGACGGGACTGATGGACAACACCGAGTACCAGTTCAGGGTCACTGCTGTCAACAAGATCGGCTACAGCGACCCCAGCGAGGTTCCAGGGAACCACATGGCCAAAGACATTCTGAGTACGTTCCTAAACGATATAACTTTAGTCAGACTTAAAAAATAATACATCACATGATTTAACAGTTAAATTATAATTATTAACCCGCTGTCTCTCTTCTCTAGTTGCGCCTGAAGCTGAACTAGATGCTGATCTCAGAAAGGCTCTGGTTCTGCGAGCCGGCGTCACCATGAGACTCTATGTCCCACTGAGAGGACGTCCAGCACCAAAGGTGACGTGGACAAAGGTGGATGCAAACCTGAAGGAAAGACAAGGCCTGCTGATTAAGACGTCTGAGTGGGACACCCTGCTGATGATTGAGGATGTTAACAGATACGATGCCGGCAAATATGTCCTGTCCCTGGAGAACAGTAGTGGCTCTAAGAGCTACACCATTGTAGTAAAGGTCCACGGTAAGAATTTCTGTCATTTTAAACATGAATAGTTTGGTGCTGGTTAAGTCTTTTTATTAATCTGCAAGACACTGAAATAAAATGAGTGGTTATGTTTATTGGTATTTTTAAGCTTTATGTAGGCAGAGAGAGTTCAGTTCACAGACCACTAAGCCCCAGATCCTGCTTCTTTTCTCTTTAGATTCTCCGGGACCACCAGTAAACCTGATTGTGAAGGAGACCTCCAGAACGCATGCCTGCATCACTTGGGAGGCCCCACTGATTGATGGTGGCAGCCCAGTCAAGAGCTACATCGTAGAAAAGCGTCTGGCTGAGAGGAAGGCCTGGACCTGCGTGTCAGCTGAATGCCCCAAGACCTCCTTCAGGATCACCAACCTGGAAGGGGGGCAGGCCTACTGCTTCAGAGTGCTGGCTGAAAACGCCTACGGGATTGGAGAGGGCTGTGAAACTGCAGGCAGCATCCGGGCTTCAGGTAGAAAAAAGTTATTATTTTTCACGTTAGAAAAGACTTGGTGGGAAATAAACTTCCTTAAATGTGGCTCCAACTGGACCAAAAAAAAATGATCTCCCTCTTTCTTCAGAACAACCGGGTCCAGTGACAGACTTCAAAGCCCAAAAGACAACCAAGGACTCCATCACCCTGGGCTGGAAGAAGCCCCTCAGTGATGGTGGAAGCCACGTTACTGCATACATCCTGGAGCAGAGTGAAGGCGAGGAGAAGTGGAAGCAGATAATGAAGGCAAAGAACACCTCACACACCATCAGCGAGCTGACCAGTGGCAAAGAGTATTCATTCAGAGTCAAAGCGCTTAACGAGTCTGGAGAGGGACCGCCCACTGACCTCACCGTTGTCGCCAAAGATCAGTTTGGTAAGAATCACCTGATTAGCAGTTGTGGTAGCTAAAAGTTTTGCACTGTTAACTTTTGTGTTATTTGCAATAGAATAGTTTCAGGCTCAGAATATTCTTTACCCTTTTGACCTTTTGATGTACATTGATGTAAACAGTGATCTTATCATTGGGTCACACTGAACCCATTCAGAGATGGTTTCAAACTGATTTCAGGAAATCAGCATATTAATAAATGATCAAAGTGAGTTTCAAGACACCAGACTCTCTGGGTAACTTTGAATCCATGGATGTTGTTAGTAGTACCACTGTTTAACCATTTTCTTCTTATTAAAACCTATTATATTACAGTTCTGCCTGACTGCAACTTGGGTGGCCTGCATGACGGTTGCTACGTGGTTAAGGAGGGCAGCACCACACGGATCAACATCCCCGTCATAGGAATACCTTATCCCAGTGCCACCTGGAAGAAGGGCGACATGTTGCTTGGTGATACAGGCCGTATGTGTGTTGAGGCATCTCAGGGTGTCACCACCCTTCTGATCAGAGACTGCCAGAGAGGAGATGCCGACACCTACTCTATAAACGTCAGGAACAATGCCGGCTCAAAGGACTGCAAGTTCCAGCTGAAGGTGGTTGGCAAGCCCGGCATCTGCACCGGACCCATCAAGTTTGATGAGATCACTGCCGACGGCATCACTCTGGAGTGGGGTCCACCCAAAGACGATGGTGGTGCGGAGGTGTCCAATTACATTGTGGAAAAGAGGAGGACGACAGACAACAAGTGGGCCACAGTGGCTTCAGCCATCCAGAAGACCACCATGAGGGTGATCAGGCTCCACGATGGGATAGAGTATATCTTCAGAGTGTTCGCTGAGAATAAGTATGGGGTTGGAGAATATCTGAGGTCTGACCCAGTCATTGCCCAGCATCCGTTCAGTGAGTACCACATTACTAACACCTTTTACATGTTTTTCACAGTTTCTGTCTAGTTCTAAAAGTAGTTAATTCACTTCAACTTTAAGTCAGAACAGTAAGAAATATCAAACGTCTGTCACTGAGTCAGCTCTTGAATGTTTCTTAAGTCCACCACAACCACAAAAAGTCTTTTAAACATTGTTGTGTAGTGATTTCTTAGAATTTCTGACTTCTTATCTTCCCTGAACCTAATGACCACTGCATTTTGTGCAATCATAAAATGCCTTTGGTTCTGTGGTTTTCTCCAGATGTGCCTGAGGCACCTGCTCCTCCAGAAATTGTGAGCATACGTCACGAGTCAGCCATCTTGACTTGGGCTGATCCAAAGGACACTGGAGGTTCCCCAATTACTGGTAAAAGACTATGACGAATGTCTGTTTGAAGTTGGACATAAACATTTGACAATCATCTTGACCACCTGAATTTGTGTTTTTTCAGGATATCACATAGAATTTAAGGAGAGGAACAGTCTGATGTGGAAGCGGGCCAGTAAGACTCCCCTGAGAGTAAAGGAGTGTAGAGTCACTGGCCTGATAGAGGGACTAGAGTATGAGTTCAGGGTGATGGCCATGAACATGGCTGGCCTAGGAAAGGCGAGCAGAGCCACTGAAGCTGTGGTTGCCCTAGATCCTATTGGTAAGTTAACAGTTTTTGCATTTCATCTTTTGGAAGCGTTGGATTTCTTTGAAAAAAAAATGTAACGTCTTGTCTTTGTGTTCAGATCCCCCTGGAAAGCCTGACATCATCAACGTTACCAGGACCACTGTCACTCTGATTTGGACAGCACCCAAATATGATGGTGGATACAAGCTGACAGGCTACATGGTGGAGAAGCTGGAGGCAGGTGGCAAGGCCTGGATGAAGGCCAATCATGTCAATGTCCAGGGCTGTGCCTTCACTGTCCCTGACCTGAACGAAGGATCTCAGTATCAGTTTAGAATCAGGGCCAAGAATTCTGCTGGTGCTATCAGTGTTCCTTCAGAGTCCACAGAGCTTCTGACCTGCAAGGACGAGTATGGTACGTCTCAAATGAATTTGGGTTATTATTTATTGTATCTGATGAGCGCAGGATCTTAATGTTACATTAAAAGTTTGCAGATATCTGTTCAGAAGGTCATTGTTATCAGTCTGAATTAAAGCAGACTTTAGACAGTACACTCACGCTCCTTTGTCCTCTTGGCAGAACCCCCAACTATCACTATTGACCCAGACATGAAGGATGGTGTATCAGTCAGAGCAGGAGACACAATTGTGGTTTCAGCCTCCAAGATCCTTGGCAAACCTCCACCCACATCTGTCTGGTCCAAGGGAGGTCGTGAGTTAAAGAACTCAGACATTGTCTCCATCGTCAGCACCCCAACCTCCTCCACTCTGTCTATTAAGTATGCCAGCCGTAAGAACACAGGAGATTATATCATCACCGCTAGCAACCCCTTCGGCATTGTAGAAGAACATGTTAAAGTGAAGGTCCTAGATGTGCCTGGACCTCCAGGTCCCATCGAAGCAAGCAACATCTCAGCTGAGAAGTGCACTCTGACCTGGCTTCCACCAGAGGAGGACGGAGGCTGCTCTATTAAGTCTTACATTCTTGAGAAGAGAGAGACCAGCCGCCTACAGTGGACCAAGCTCGCCGAAAATGTCATGGACTGCAGATATGTAGCTGCTAAACTCATCAAGGGCAACGAGTATATCTTCAGAGTGTCTGCTGTGAACCAGTATGGCACAGGAGATTCAAGCCAGTCTGGTCCAGTCAAAATGATTGACAGTTTCCGTAAGTTTGTGTCAATTGGATCTGCATATTTTAAAAAAGAGAAATTGAATTAAAGTAGTAACTAGCGAAACATCCATCTGCCTGTAGAATATAACAAGTCTTAAAATACTTTTTCCCACAGGCCCACCCGGTCCCCCTTCAATTCCAGAGGTTGATAATATCACCAGGAATGCTGTCACCATTTCATGGAGGAGACCAGCAGACGATGGAGGAAGTGACATTAGAGGATATAGTGTAGAGAGGAAAGAGAAGAGAGGAATGAGATGGGTGAGAGCCTGTAAGAGGACAGTCCCTGATCTGCGCTTTAAGGTGCAAGGTTTGAGTGAGGGAGTGGAGTATGAGTTTAGGGTCACTGCTGAAAACAAGGCAGGATTTGGGGAGCCAAGTGAGCCATCACGCCCTGTGATGACCAAGGACATTGTGTGTAAGTATGTGTTGCAGAAATGATGGAAATAATGATGGAAGTACAGTAGTAGCTTTATTTTACCTTCAATAAACTCATTGTTTTTCATTCTGCAGACCCACCTGGTCCTCCGTCCAACCCCAGAATTACAGACACCACAAGGACCACAGCCACCTTCGCCTGGGGCCGACCCCACTATGATGGTGGTCTTGAAGTTGAGGGATACATTGTCGAGTACAAAAAGGAAGGCCATGATGACTGGGAGACCGAGACACAGTACCCAGTGAAAGCTACTGAATATGTTATTGGAAAACTTCAAAAAGGTGGCAAATACCACTTTAGGGTCAGTGCTGTAAACTCTGAGGGAGTTGGGGAGCCTGCCGAGGTTGAGAAAGTAACTGAACTGGTGGACCAGGAGACAATGCCAGACTTTGAACTGGATGCCGAACTCAGGAGGACTCTGGTGGTACGGTGCCGTGCTTCAATCCGTTTGTTTATTCCCATCAGGGGCCGCCCTGTTCCTGAGGTAACATGGAGCAAAGACGATACCAACCTGAAAACACGTGCACACATTGACACCACAGAGTCTTATACTCTCCTGGTTATTCCTGACTGCACCAGATATGATGCTGGAAAATACAACCTCTGTCTGGAAAACGTTGCTGGAAAGAAGACTGGCTTTGTTAATGTGAAAGTTCTGGACTCTCCAGGACCACCAGTCCACCTCAAACCTAGAGAGATCACTAAGAACAGCATCACCCTCCAGTGGGAGATCCCCATAATTGATGGTGGTTCTAAGATTCATAACTACATAATTGAAAAGCGAGAGGCCACCAAGAAGGCCTACACAGTGCTTAGCACTACATGGCAGAAGTGTTCCTTTAAAATTGCAGACCTAGAAGAGGGAGCTTACTACTACTTCCGTGTCTCTGCTGAGAATGATCTGGGTGTTGGTGAGCCTGCTGAAACACCTGAGCCAATCAGGGTGTCCCAGGCCCCATCTGCACCAGAAAACCTTTATGTCACTGATGTGACCGCTGACAGTGCCAGCCTTGCATGGACCAAGCCCCTCCATGATGGTGGCAGCTTGATCACTGGATATGTCATTGAGGCCCAGAAGAAGGACACTGACCAGTGGGTCCATGTGGTCACCATCAAGGCCCTGGATTACACTGTGACAGATCTGATCGAGGGTGCTGAATATACCTTCCGCATAATGGCTGTCAATGCGTCAGGGAGGAGTGATCCTCGTGAGAGCAGGCCTGCCATTATCAAAGAGCAGACTTCTGCACCTTCATTTGACCTGCGTGGAGTCTACCAGAAAACTGTCATCGCCAAGGCAGGAGATCGCATAAAGGTGGAGATTCCTGTGCTGGGCAAACCCAGACCCGTGGTTTCTTGGAAGAAGGGAGACACTGTCTTCAAGGAGACACAAAGGATGAACGTTGAAACCACATTAACGTCCACCATCCTCAACATCAATGAGATCAAGAGGACTGATGGAGGCCAGTATTCCATGACAGGAAAGAACATGCTGGGTACAGTGACAGAAACAATCACTGTCCTGGTCCATGACATTCCAGGTCCTCCCACTGGTCCCATCAAGTTGGATGAGGTCTCATGTGATTATGTCCTTATGTCCTGGGAGGCACCAGAGAATGATGGAGGGGTCCCCATTAATAACTATATTGTTGAGATGCGGGAGACCACCGGTACTTCATGGGTGGAGTTGGCCGCTACAGTGATCCGCACCACGTTCAAGGCAGCCAGACTCACTACTGGAACCCAGTATCAGTTCCGTGTCAAGGCCCAGAACAGATATGGTATTGGCCCATGCATTACCTCTGAACCAGTGGTGGCTGCCTATCCATTTGATGTGCCAAGTCAGCCTGGTACTCCTGTGGTCACATCATTCAACAAAGATGCCATGACTCTTAGCTGGAATGAGCCGTCCTCTGATGGAGGAAGCGCCATCCTGGGCTACCATGTCGACAGAAAAGAGAAAAACAGCATTCTGTGGCAGAGGATCAGCAAAGCTCTTGTTGTTGGAAATATCTTCAAATCCACTGGTCTTGTTGATGGAATTGCATATGAGTACCGTGTTATCGCTGAAAACATGGCTGGCCTCAGCAAACCCAGCAAACCCTCTGAGACTATGTATGCTTTGGACCCAGTTGACCCACCAGGCAGGCCCGTGGCACTGAACATTACCAGGCATGAAGTGACTGTGTCTTGGACCAAACCAGAGGGAGACGGTGGATTTTCCATTACTGGCTACACAGTAGAGAGGAGAGAGATGCCCAATGGACGCTGGCTCAAAGCAAATTTCAACAACATTTTAGAAACCATCTACACAGTCAGTGGTCTGATTGAAGATGCAACATATGAGTTCCGTGTATTTGCCAGAAACTCAGCTGGAGCTGTTAGTGCCCCATCCCAGTCGTCAGAGGCAATCACATGCAGAGATGACATTGAAGAGCCTAGGCTTGACGTTGATGCATCATATAGCAGCAATGTTGTTGTCATGGCAGGAGAAATATTCAAGTTGGAGGCCAATGTAACTGGCAGGCCAATACCATCTTTGGTATGGACCAAGGAAGGAAAGGAGCTTGAGGATACAGGCAAGCTGGAGATAAAGACATCTGACTTCCACACAACTCTAATAAACAAAGACTCACTGAGGAGGGATGGTGGTGCTTTCATTCTGACTGCCAGCAATCCTGGTGGCTTTGCCAAGTTCACATTCAATGTCAAGGTTCTGGACAGACCTGGACCACCAGACTCCCTCACTGTAACGGATGTCACTGCTGAGAAATGTGTTCTTAACTGGCTTCATCCAACACATGATGGCGGTGCCAAAATTGAGTACTTTATCATTCAGAGGCGTGAGACCAGTAGGCTTGCGTGGACAAATGTGGCCACAGACCTTCAAGCAAATAGGTTCAAGGTCACCAAGCTGCTTAAGGGCAATGAGTACATATTCAGAGTGATGGCTGTCAATAAGTATGGTGTAGGTGAACCTCTGGAGTCTGAACCTGTCATCTGTGCCAATCCCTATGTTCCCAGTGACCCACCATCACAGCCTGAAGTCACAACCATTACCAAGGACTCCATGGTTGTCTGCTGGGAGCGTCCTGAACACGATGGAGGCAGTAGAATAAACACATACATCATTGAAAGGAGGGATAAGACTGGCCTACGCTGGGTGAAATGTAACAAGAGGACCGTAACCGACTTGCGATTCAAGGTCTCCGGCCTCACAGTAGGACACGACTATGAATTCAGAGTTTTTGCTGAGAACAATGCTGGTCTGAGCCAGCCTAGTCCTTCCAGTCCATTCTATAAAGCAATAGACACCATCTTCCAGCCTGGACCTCCAGGAAACCCCAGAGTCCTGGACACAACCAAGTCTTCCATCACTCTTGCCTGGAACAAGCCTGTCTATGATGGCGGTTCTGAAATCACTGGTTACATTGTGGAGACCTGCCTGCCTGAGGAGGATGAATGGACAATTCACACTCCCAAAAGGGGATGGACAGCCACTTCGTTCACTATCACCAATCTGAAGGAAAACCAAGACTATAAAATCAATATCTGTGCCACTAACTGCGAAGGAGTTGGTGAGCCTGCTGTGGTTCCTGGAACCCCCAAGGCTGAAGACAGACTGCTTCCTCCAGAAATAGAGCTTGGAGCAGAGCTGCGTAAGGTGGTTTGCATCAGGGCCTGCAGCACACTCAGGCTCTTTGTCCCCATTAAGGGTAGGCCAGCACCTGAAATAAAATGGTCAAGAGAGCATGGAGAATCCCTCGACAAAGCTATTATTGAAGTAACCCCATCTTTCACTACACTACAGATAGAAAATGTTGACAGGTTTGATGGAGGTAAATACATGATAACTGTAGAGAATGCATCAGGAAGTAAAACAGCCTTTGTTAATGTCAGGGTACTAGATACTCCTGGTGCTCCTCAGAATCTGATCATCAAGGAGGTCACTAAGGATTCAGTTTCCCTTGTGTGGGATGCACCTCTCATTGACGGCGGTTCCAGAGTTCGCAACTACATTGTGGAGAAGCGTGAGTCGACCAGAAAGGCCTACTCAACTGTTTGCGCCAGCTGCCATAAGTCTAGTTGGAAAATTGGAGACCTGGATGAAGGAAAGATGTACTTCTTTAGAATCCTGGCTGAAAATGAATATGGCATTGGTCTCCCAGTGGAGACGCTAGAACCAGTTAAAGTGTCGGAGAAGCCTCTACCACCAGGCAAAGTGTCCCTCCGCGAAGTCACTGGCACCAGTGTAACACTAACTTGGGAAAAGCCAGATCATGACGGAGGAAGCAGAATCACAGGCTATATTGTTGAGATGCAGGGTAAAGGCAGTGAGAAGTGGACCCAGGTCATGGTGGTGAAGACCAATGAGGCTCAAGTAATTGGCCTTACACAGGGAGAGGAGTACATGTTCCGCATTTCTGCCACCAATGAAAAGGGAGTGAGTGACCCACGTCCTCTCAGTGTGCCTGTGGTGGCTAAAGACATAATCATCTCTCCAACCTTCAAACTGCTCTTTAACACTTTCAGTGTACTAGCAGGAGATGATCTGAAGATGGATATCCCATATGCTGCCTGTCCCAAGGCCTCAGCAACTTGGCTCAAAGACGGCGTTGCTCTTAAGGAGACAACAAGAGTCAATGCTGAAGCCACAGACAAAAACCTACTCCTGGTCATTAAGGAGGCTTGCAGAGATGATGTAGGCACATACACTATCAAACTGATCAACACAGCTGGAGAGGCATCTGCCGATATCAATGTGATTGTTTTAGATAAACCTGGACCTCCCACTGGCCCAATTAAGATGGATGACATTACTGCTGACAGCGTAGTCTTGTCCTGGAATCCACCACAGTATGACGGCTGTTGCAGCATCAATAATTACATTGTTGAGAAGAGAGATACATCTACCACTAACTGGCAAATTGTGTCAGCTACAGTGGCCAGAACCACTATCAAGGCAGCCCGTCTAAAAACTGGATCTGAGTACCAGTTCAGGATTGCTGCAGAAAATAGATACGGCAAGTCCTCAGCTCTGCTCTCTGATACCATTGTTGCTCAGTATCCATTTGAAGCTCCCGGCTCACCACGCTCTGTTGTGGTACAGTCTGCCACCAAGGAGAGCATGGTGGTTGTATGGGACAAACCCAGCAGTGACGGTGGAAGCAAAATCCTTGGCTACCACTTGGAACTGAAAGAGAGGAACAGTATACTGTGGGTGAAACAGAACAAACAAATTATCCCAGAGACAAGATTCAAAGTTCTTGGCCTTGAGGAGGGCATTGAATACGAATTCAGGGTCTATGCTGAGAACATTGTTGGCCTCAGCAAAGCCAGCAAAGTGAGTGAAATGCAAGTGGCCAGAGATCCTTGTGACAGACCAGGAAAGCCAGAAGCCGTTATTGTAACAAGGAATCAAGTGACACTCAGATGGACCAAACCCGAGTATGATGCCGGCATCAAGATCACAGGTTATGTGGTTGAGAAGAAGGAGGCAAATGGCCGCTGGATGAAGGCCAGTTTCGCCAACGTTATTGAGACTCAATTTGTTGTCACAGGACTTACAGAAGATCAGGTTTATGAGTTCCGTGTCATTGCCAGAAATGCGGCCGGTGTTTTCAGCCAGCCATCCGATTCTACTGGAGCCATTACTGCCAAAGATGAGGTGGATCCACCAAAGATTGATTTGGAAGCCAAGTACTCCCAGACAGTTGTGGTAAATGCTGGAGAGACATTCAAGCTTGAGGCTGCTATCTATGGTAAACCTGTGCCCACAGCGCACTGGCTTAAGGGAGGCCAAGAGATTACTGAAGCTGCTCGTTTAGAGCTCAAGAACACAGACTTTACAGCTTGCATAGTTGTTAAAGAAGCTATCCGTGTTGATGGAGGTCAGTACACTTTACTGGTAAAAAATGTTGGAGGAGAGAAATCTGTTAACATCAATGTCAAGGTTTTGGACAGACCAGGTCCACCTGATGGTCCTATCTCCATCTATGGTGTCACCAATGAAAAATGTTCTATTGCCTGGAAATCTCCCTTGCAAGATGGAGGAAGTGATGTTTCCCACTACATTGTTGAGAGGAGAGAAACTAGCAGATTAGTTTGGACAGTAGTTGAACCAAAAGTTCAGACACTGAACCTGAAGATCACCAAACTCCTTCCTGGTAATGAGTACATCTTCAGAGTAATTCCAGTCAACAAATATGGCATTGGTGAGCCTCTGGAATCTGAACCAATGATTGCCAGAAATCCATTTATTGCTCCCAGCCCACCAACTGAAGTAGAAGTCTCCACAATCACCAAGGACTCTATGGTGGTGACCTGGGAGAGACCAACTAATGATGGCGGCAGCCCCATCCAAGGATACATTGTTGAGAAGCGTGACAAGGATGGTGTAAGATGGACCAGGTGCAACAAGCGCAATGTAAGTGAACTGCGCTTCAGAGTGACAGGGCTCCTTGAAAACCACAGTTATGAATTCAGAGTTTCGGCTGAGAATGCCGCAGGAGTTGGCACACCAAGCAAAGAAACAGTGTATTACAAAGCACTGGATCCCATCTTCAAACCAGGCCCACCAAACAACCCCAAAGTGGTAGACACATCTAGGTCCACTGTATCCCTGATATGGGGCAAACCCATCTATGATGGTGGCTGTGAGATTCAGGCTTACATTGTTGAGGCATGTAATGGAGCATCTGATGAGTGGTTTATGTGCACTCCTCCTACTGGAATCACAGACACTAAGTTTACAGTGAGAAAGCTTCTGGAGAAGCACGAGTACCAATTCAGAGTGTGCGCAATCAATAGAGTTGGTGTTGGTGAGCATGCAGATGTTCCTGGGAAAATTCTTCTGGAGGAGAAGCTTGAGGCTCCTGATCTTGACCTGGATGCTGATATGAGAAAGATGATCAATATCAGATCAGCTTGTACTCTCAGGTTGTTTGTTCCTGTGAGAGGCCGCCCAGCTCCTGAAGTGAAATGGGGCAAAGCTGATGGGGAGATTAAGGAAACTGCACAAATTGACAACACAGGCAATTATGCTTCACTCGTCATTGAGAATGTTGACAGATTTGACAGCGGCAAATACACCCTGACTGCAGAGAA
The DNA here is from genome assembly GCA_005024645.1 of Planiliza haematocheilus. Classification (NCBI taxonomy): domain Eukaryota; kingdom Metazoa; phylum Chordata; class Actinopteri; order Mugiliformes; family Mugilidae; genus Planiliza; species Planiliza haematocheilus. Next base: position 118,034 of record SRSE01000520.1, read on the forward strand.
TGCGAGTGGAGTGAAGTCAGTCTTCATCAGCGTGAGAGTCCTGGACTCCCCTAGTCCACCAACTAACTTCATAGTGAAAGAGATTACAAAGAATTCTGTCACTCTAACGTGGGAGCCTCCACTTCTGGATGGTGGCTCAAAGATTAAGCATTATATTGTTGAGAAGCGTGAGAGCACCAGGAAAGTTTACTCTCCCATCACCACCTGCAACAGGATGTCATGGAAAGTTGAGTCTCTTCCAGAGGGAGGTATCTTCTTCTTCAGAGTCCTGGCTGAGAATGAATATGGTGTGGGTCTCCCTGCGAAAACTTTAGAACCAATTAAGATATCTGAGAAGCCTCAGCCACCTGGCAAAGTCAGTGTTGTTGATGTTACTTCTAGCACTGTAACTCTAGCCTGGGAGAAGCCTGTACATGATGGTGGTAGTAGGATCAGTCACTATGAAGTTGAACTGGCCCCTAAGGACAGTGAAGCTTGGTCTGTGTGTGCTAGTGTGAAGGCTCTGGAGACAGTAGTGACAAACCTTCTCAAGGGAGAGGAGTACCAGTTCAGAGTAGTTGCTGTCAATGACAAGGGCAAAAGTGACTCAAGACAACTGGCTCATTCAGTTGTAGCAAAAGACCTTGTGATTGAGCCCTCTGTAAGACCAAAGGTGAGCACCTACAGTGTCCAGGTAGGCTATGACCTCAAGATAGAAGTCCCAGTTGCTGGCCATCCAAAACCAACTATCACCTGGACCAAGGATGGAGCAGCCCTAAAGCAGACTACCAGAGTCAATGTCACTGACTCAGCACATCACACCACTCTCACCATAAAGGATGCCACCAGAGATGATGGTGGTATGTACAGTATCAATATTGCTAATTCTCTGGGATCCAAGGATGCCACTATTGAGGTGATCACCCTTGACAAACCAGGTCCACCTACAGGTCCTGTCAAGTTGGAGGATATCAGTGCTGAGAGTATCACTCTTAGCTGGGAACCTCCTACATACACAGGTGGCTGTCCAATCTCTAACTATGTAGTGGAGAAGAGAGACACAACCACAACTAACTGGGTGGTTGTATCTGCTACTGTGGCCAGAACCACGCTGAAAGTGTCAAATCTGAAGACAGGAGCCGAATACCAGTTCAGAATCTGTGCTGAGAACAGATACGGGAAGAGTTATGCAATTGATTCAGAACCTGTTTTGGCACAGTATCCATTCCAGGAGCCTGGGCCACCAGGAACACCATTTGTGTCTTCATACACTAAAGACTATATGGTGGTTGAATGGCACAAACCCCCATCTGACGGAGGCAGTGCCATTTTGGGCTACCATTTGGAGAGGAAGGAAAAGAACAGTATCCTCTGGACAAAGATCAACAAAATGCTCATTCAAGACTGCAGATTCAAATCAACTCCTCTTGAAGAGGGCATTGAATACGAATACAGAGTCTATGCTGAGAATATTGTTGGCATTGGAAAATGCAGCAAAGTATCTGAAGTTTACGTTGCTCGTGACCCATGTGATCCTCCTGGCCGCCCCGAAGCTCTGATTGTGACCAGGCACTCGGTGAAACTGAAGTGGACCCCCCCACAATATGATGGTGGAAGTTTAGTTACTGGTTATGTAGTGGAGAAACGTGATCTTCCTGAAGGGAAGTGGATGAAGGCTAGCTTCGCAAATGTCATTGAACATGAGTTCACAGTGACTGGCCTGGCAGAAGATAATAAATATGATTTCAGAGTAATTGCAAAGAATGCTGCAGGTGCTGTCAGCAAGCCCTCTGAGACCACAGGATCCATAACAGCCAAGGATGAAATTGAGACACCTAAATGTGAGACAGATCCTATGTATAACCAAGCTCTTGTTGTTAATGCTGGAGAGACCTTCAGTCTGGAGGCCAGTGTGGAGGGAAAGCCCATCCCAACAGTTCAGTGGTTCAAGGGAAACGTTGAAGTTGAAAACTCAGCAAGAGCCGAGATTAAAAATACAGATTTCAAAGCCTTGCTCGTTGTGAAGGATGCCATCAGAGTGGATGGTGGACAGTACACACTGGTTCTAACAAATGTGGCTGGTACTAAGACGGTCCCATTCAGTGTAAAGGTTCTGGACAGACCCGGACCCTCAGAGGGACCTCTTACTGTCAGTAATGTTACAGAGGAGAAATGCTCACTGTCATGGCTACCACCCAGGCACGATGGAGGAGCTAGCATTTCGCACTACATCATTCAGAAGAGAGAAACCAGCCGCTTGGCATGGACTGTGGTCTCCAGTGACTGTGGAGCTACCATGTTCAAGGTCACTAAACTATTGAAGGGCAATGAGTACATATTCAGAGTTATGGCTGTCAACAAATATGGCGTAGGCGAGCCTCTGGAATCAGCACCAGTCATCATGAGGAATCCTTTTGTTCCTCCTGGCTCACCTCAGGAACTTGAGATCACTAACATTACCAGGGACTCCATGACTGTTTGTTGGAACCGCCCTGAGACCACAGGAGGAAGTGAGATTGGTGGTTACATTGTTGAGAAGAGAGACAGAGCTGGAATAAGATGGACCAAGTGCAACAAACGCAGAGTGACAGATTTACGTTTCAGGGTAACTGGACTGACTGAGGACCATGAATATGAATTCAGAGTATCTGCTGAGAATGCAGCTGGAGTGGGCCAGCCAAGCCCACCTACACCCTACCTCAAAGCCTGTGACCCCACCTTTGAACCAGGCTGTCCTTCTAATGCTCATGTGGTCGACACAACCAAAGACACTGTCACTGTGGCTTGGCATAGGCCTATCTATGATGGTGGATGCGAGATTCAAGGATATGCTGTGGAAATTACCAAGGCTGATGAGGAGGAATGGACTATATGCACCCCACCCTCTGGAGTTAATGCTACCAAGTTTACCATCAAAAAGTTGATAGAACACCAAGAATACAAGGTGCGCATATGTGCCATCAATAAGCTGGGTGTTGGTGAGCCTACAGAGATCCTAGGAGTTGTGAAACCTATGGATACGATTGATCCCCCAGAAATGATTCTGAATTCAGAGCTCAGGAAGGGCATAGTTGTTCGCGCTGGAGGATCAATGAGAATCTGTATTCCATTCAAGGGCCGTCCTACACCTGAGATTAGGTGGGCCAAGGAAGATGGAGAACTACCCAGTAAAGTTCAGCTCGAAACAGGTGAAGATTACACCCAGCTTTCCATTGATATCTGTGACAGATATGACGCCGGAAAATACATACTCAACTTAGAAAACAGTGCCGGCACAAAATCAGCATTTGTGTCTGTTAAAGTTCTGGACACTCCAGGGGCTCCTCTAAATCTGTCTGTAAAAGACATTAAGAGGGAAAGCGTTACTTTGACCTGGGAGCCTCCTCTTATTGATGGTGGTTCAAGAATCAAGAATTACCTGGTTGAAAAGCGTGAGTCTACCAGGAAGGTTTATTCTAATGTGGACAACAAGTGCACAAAGACAAGCTATCGTATTACAGGCCTCACAGAGGGAACTATCTACTATTTCAGAGTCTTAGCTGAGAACGAGTTTGGTGTGGGACAGGGAGCTGAGACAGAAGAAGCAGTTAAGACCTCTGAGCCACCTCTGTCTGTGGGTAAGGTCACATTGACTGAAGTGACAAAAACAAGTGCCTCACTCTCTTGGGAGAAGCCAGTTCATGATGGAGGAAGCAGGATCATGGGCTACTACATTGAAATGCAGCCAGTAGGCTCAGAGGAATGGGTGGTGGCCACTACAAGCAAATCTTGTGAGGGCACTGTCACAGGCCTCAGCGCAGGACATGAGTACTTGTTCAGAGTTTCAGCCTTTAATGACAAGGGCAGGAGTGACCCCAGAGCGCTGGCTGCACCAGTTACTGCTAAAGATGTAACTGTGGAGCCCAGATTTAAGATGGCATTCAACACTTACAGTGTACAGAATGGTGAGGATCTGAAGATTGAGATTCCAGTGATTGGACGCCCTGTTCCCAAGGTTGAATGGAAGAAGGATGGGCAGGCTCTTAAGGAGACAACCAGGTTAAATGTATCCAGCACACCATCATCTACTAAGCTGTTCATCAAAGATGCAAATAAGGAGGACTCTGGTAAATACACCATCACAGCCACCAGCAGCATTGGAACAGCCACAGAGGAGATTACCATTATTATTCTTGATAAACCTGGGCCACCCACAGGCCCTGTGAAGATTGAGGAGGTAAGCTCTAACTACGTCACTCTCTCCTGGGAGCCACCAGAGTATACAGGAGGCTGTCAGATCAACAACTACATTGTGGAGAAGAGAGACACCACCACCACCGCATGGCAGATTGTATCTGCTACTATTGCCAGGACAACTATCAAGGTCACCAATCTGAAGACCGGCACAGAGTATCAGTTCAGAGTGTCTGCTGAGAATAGATATGGAAAAAGTTCTGCAATTGTCTCTCCTGCTGTTATTGCTCAGTATCCATTCAGTGAGCCTGCTGCCCCTGGAACACCAGTAGTTTCTTCTGCAACCAAGGACAACATGGTTGTTGAATGGAAACCTCCCACCAACAATGGAGGCAGTCCCATCTTAGGTTATCACCTAGAAAGGAAAGAGAAGAACAGCCTCTTGTGGACTAAACTCAACAAGCTTTTAATCCCAGATGCACGTTTCAAAACCACAGAACTGGAAGAAGGTATTGAGTATGAATTCAGAGTTTATGCTGAGAACATTGCTGGTCTCAGCCCAGTTAGCAAGGTATCTGAGAGCACAGTAGCCAGGGACCCCTGTGATCCACCAGGAACTCCTGAGGCTATTGAAATTACCAGAAACCATGTGACACTTCAGTGGACTAGACCTCAGTATGATGGAGGCAGTGCAATCACTGGCTATTTGATTGAAAGGAGGAAGCACCCAGATACCCGCTGGATGAAGGCCAGCTTCACCAACATTATTGATACCCAGTACACACTCACTGGCCTGACTGAGGACTGTGTTTATGAGTTTAGAATTGTTGCCAGGAATGCTGCTGGCATTTCTAGTCAACCCTCTCAAAGCACAGGAGAAATTACAGCCAAAGATGAAATTGAGGCTCCAGAAGCCACCATGGATTCTAAATTCAAGGATCTGACCATTGTTAATGCCGGAGACACATTCGTCATTGATGCTGACTACACTGGCAAGCCTCTGCCTGAAGTAATCTGGTTAAAGGATGGAAAGGAGATTGACAAAACGACACCCAGAATGGAGATCAAGACCACACTCACACATACCATCCTGACAGTCAAGGATTGCATCAGAGTGGATGGTGGCCACTTTACCCTCAAACTTGTCAACGTAGGAGGAGTCAAAATGATCCCAGTTAATGTTAAAGTTCTGGATAGACCTGGTCCTCCAGATGGCCCATTAGAAGTCAAAGGGGTTACAGCAGAGAAATGTTATCTGCACTGGAACCATCCCTCACATGATGGCGGAGCAAGCATTTCTCACTACATAATTGAGAAGAGAGAGACTAGTCGTTTGTCATGGACCATGGTTGAGCCTAAGATCCAGGCAATCAGCTACAAAATTACAAAACTGCTGCCTGGCAATGAGTACATCTTTAGAGTCACTGCTGTGAATAAATATGGTGTTGGTGAGCCTTTAGAATCAGAGGCTGTCATTGCCCGTAACCCCTTCACCACTCCCAGTGCCCCGTCCACCCCAGAGCCCAGTGCTATCACCAGAGATTCCATCGTTCTTACCTGGGAGAGGCCTGAAGATAATGGAGGAGCTGAGATTGAAGGATATGTCCTAGAAAAACGTGACAAGGATGGCATCAGATGGACTAAGTGCAACAAGAAGAGACTGAGTGACCTGAGATTCAGATGCACTGGTCTCACAGACGGCCACTCTTACGAATTCAGGGTCTCTGCTGAAAATGCTGCTGGTGTGGGAAAGCCTAGTGCACCAACTCAATACATCAAGGCCTGTGATGCCACATACCCACCAGGACCTCCAAATAACCCTAAAGTCACCGACCATTCGAGCACCACAGTATCCCTATCCTGGTCCAGGCCTATCTATGATGGTGGGGCACAGATCAGTGGATATGTTGTTGAAATGAAGGAGGCAACAGATGATGAATGGATTGTTAGCACGCCACCAACTGGTGTCCAAGCCACTCATTACACTGTAAAGCACCTGAAAGAGAATGCAGAGTACAACTTCCGCATTTGTGCCTTTAACTGCGAGGGCGTCGGAGAGCATGTTGACCTACCAGTGTCTGTAATTGCTGCAGAGAAACTGGAAGCCCCTGAAATTGAACTTGATGCTGACCTGAGGAAGATGGTCAATGTACGTGCTAGTGCCACACTGCGTCTCTTTGTGACAATCAGAGGAAAGCCTGAGCCAGAGGTCAGATGGTCAAAGGCTGATGGCACTCTGAATGAACGTGCCCAGATTGATGTTACAAGCTCCTACACGATGCTGGTGATTGAGAATGTCGATCGATTTGACACTGGCAAATATGTCCTGACCCTTGAGAACCTCAGTGGCTCCAAGTCAGCCTTCATCAATGTCAGAGTTCTGGATTCCCCCAGTGCCCCTACAAACCTGGAGGTCAAGGATGTGAAGAGGAATTCTGTCTCATTGTCTTGGGAACCTCCTCTAATTGATGGTGGGGCTAAGATATCACATTATATCGTGGAGAAGAGAGAACAGAAGCGAATGGCTTTCACTAGTGTTTGTACCAACTGTGTCAGAAACTCCTTCATAATTTCTGACCTGCAGGAGGGTGGTCGATACTATTTCCGTGTGTTGGCTGTGAATGAGCTGGGAGTAGGTCTACCTGCCTCTACAGACCAAGTCAAGGTATCTGAGGCTCCTTTGCCTCCTGGTAAGATTCTCCTGGTTGATGTCACTCGTCATACTGTCACCCTTTCCTGGGAGAAACCTGATCATGATGGAGGCAGTAAGATTACAAACTATGTTGTGGAGATGCAGCCCAAGGGAGATGACAAATGGGCTGTGTGCAGCGAAGTCAAAGCACTAGAAGCTACTATTGATGGACTCACAACTGGAGAGGAATACTCCTTCAGGGTGATTGCTGTGAATGATAAGGGCAGGAGTGATGCCAAGCCTTTAGCTACCCCTGTTGTGGTGAAGGACATCACAACGGAACCCATCATCAATCTGTTGTTTAACACATACAGTGTGAAAGCAGGAGACGACCTGAAGATTGATGTCCCCTTCAGAGGCAGACCTCAGCCTGAGGTTTCCTGGAAGAAAACGGGACAGGTGCTTAAGCAGACGACCAGGGTCAATGTTCTTACTTCAAAGACCTCATCCAAGGTTATCATCAAAGATGCCACTAAGGAGGATGCAGGAAAGTACGAGATTACCCTGACTAACTCAGTTGGCACCAAGACAGCTGAAGTCTCAGTTATAATCCTGGACAAACCTGGCCCACCCAGCAACATTAAGGTGGATGAGGTTAGTGCTGACTTCATCTGTCTCTCTTGGAATCCCCCAACCTATGATGGTGGATGCCAAATAAACAACTATGTGGTGGAGAAGAGAGACACTACCACTACAACATGGCAGATTGTCTCAGCCACAGTTGCCAGGTCATCCATAAAGGTATCTCGTCTCACTCAGGGAACAGAATACCAGTTCCGCATTGCTGCTGAGAACCGTTATGGCAAGAGTTCTGCCATTGATTCTGCTCCTGTTGTCGCTCAATATCCATTTGAGCCTCCTGGTCCTCCTACCAACCTTAGTGTTGCCCAGGCCACTAAGACAGGCATGCTTGTAGTGTGGGGCAAACCTGCCAGCGATGGTGGAAGCCCTGTCATTGGTTATCACATTGAATGCAAAGAGCAAAGTAGCATCCTGTGGACCAAGGTCAACAGAGGCCTGCTGGCAGAGAACCAGTTTAAGATGACAGGCATTGAAGAAGGCCTATTATATCAGTTCAGAGTTTATGCTGAGAATATTGCTGGCATCGGCCCATGCACAAAGGCCAGTGACCCTGTGGCAGCCAGGGATCCATGTGAACCTCCACATAACCTCAGAGTCACAAACATTACCAGAACCTCAGTTTCCCTATGCTGGGAGAAGCCAGAGTTTGTTATTGGAGCAAAGATTACCGGCTTCATTGTGGAACGTAGAGAGCTTCCCAATGGTCGCTGGCTCAAATGCAACTTCACCAATCTGCAAGACACCTACTATGATGTCACAGGCCTCACAGAAGATGTCCAATATGACTTCCATGTTATTGCCAAAAATTCTGCAGAGCTTTTGAGCGTTCCTTCTGAGGGCACTGGCCCTGTCACCGTCAAGGATGATGTAGACCCTCCCACTATTATCCTGGAAGATAAATTCAGGCAGTTGGTTGTCATTAAGGCAGGAGACATCATTGCAATTGATGCTGAAATCACAGGGCGTCCACTCCCTGTTGTATCATGGTTTAAGGATGGAAAAGAAATTCAGGCCAAGGCCAGATGTGAAATCACTTCCACCAACTTCACAACCACCCTGATTGTCAGAGATGCAATCAGGAGAGACTCTGGCCAGTATGTTCTGACTCTGCACAATGTAGCAGGAACCAGATCTGTGGCTATCAACTGTAAGGTCCTGGACAGACCAGGTCCAGCCTCAGGTCCTTTGGCAGTGTCTGGCCTCACAGCAGAGAAATGCACGCTAACATGGGGACCTCCTCAGGAGAACGGTGGTGCAGAAATCATGCACTATATTGTCGAGAAACGTGAGACCAGTCGCCTTGCCTGGACTCTCGTCTATGGCGACATGAAGGCAACTACCTGCAAAGTGACTAAGCTGCTCAAAGGAAATGAGTATATCTTCAGAGTCAGGGGAGTCAACAAATATGGTGATGGCGAGGCCCTGGAGAGTGAGCCAACAAGAGCCATCGATCCATTCACTGTGCCTGCAGCACCCACTAATGTCCAGGTCACGTCAATTACAAGTGAGGCTATGACCATCTGTTGGGAAAGACCAGTTTCCGATGGTGGCAGCAGTATCTCTAGCTATGTGATTGAAAGGCGAGAGAAGACTGGCCTCCGCTGGTGCCGTGTCAACAAGAAGCCTGTTTATGATCTCAGAGTCAAAGCCTCAAACCTCCGTGAGGGCTGTGAGTATGAGTACAGAGTGTTTGCAGAGAATGCTGCTGGCCTCAGTGCTCCTAGTGTTCCTTGTCCACTCACAAAGGCTGAAGATCCACAGTTCCTTCCCTCACCCCCTGCCAAGCCTAAGATTATTGACTCTACAAAGACAACAGTGACTCTGTCATGGAATAAGCCACTATTTGATGGTGGGGCACCTGTGACTGGTTACAGAGTAGAGTACAGGAAGACGTTAGATGATGAATGGTTTGTAGGAGTCCTGAACACCAAGAACACGGAGTTCACAGTGGTGGGACTAACACCTGGAGCTGAATATGTGTTTGTTGTCAAGTCCATTAACAAGATGGGAGTCAGCGAACCCAGCCCTGAGTCAGACAAACAGGTGGCCAAAGAAAGAGAGGAGGAACCAGTGTTTGACATCAGCAATGATATGAGGAAGACTCTTATTGTGAAGGATGGAAGCTCATTCACAATGACAGTACCCTTCAGAGGCAAACCCATCCCCAGTGTTACTTGGGCTAAGCCTGATGTTGACCTTAGAGTCCGTGCTGTCATTGATACCACAGACACCTTCACCTCCATCACACTGGAAAAGGCAACTCGCAACGACTCTGGAAAATACACCGTCACCTTGTCCAGTATAGCTGGAACCGCCTCCTTGTCACTTAACGTCAGGGTCCTGGACTCGCCCGGACCTCCTGCCCGTATAGAGGTCAAGGATGTAACGAAAACTTCCGCTACTGTAATGTGGGATACTCCTGAGAATGAGGGAGGAGGACCGGTGAAGAATTACCTTGTTGATTTCCGCGAGGCTAGCAAGAAAGGCTGGACGAGGTTGACTGATACATGCCACAGACTGACATACAAGGTGACTGACCTGCAGGAGGGAGGAGTCTACTACTTCAGAGTGACAGGGCAGAATGAGTATGGTGTTGGTGTTCCTGCTGAGACCAAAGAGGGAACCAAGATCACAGGTACACATTTCAACTTCTGACATTGCACTTTCTTTGTCTTTTTCGGTTGTTATTATAGAAGACATATTTACATTGTACTCTTTTTCCAGAAAAACCAAGTCCACCACCAAAGCTGGGTCCAACTGAGGTGACCAAGGACAGCGTATCCTTGGTCTGGGCCAAACCAGAACATGATGGAGGAAGCAGAATTACTAGTTACCTTGTGGAGGCACTGGAGAAAGGCCAGGAGAAATGGGTTAAATGTGGTGTGACCAAGTTTGTGCACTTCACTGTGTCTGGTTTGCGGGAGAAGGCCGAGTATTTCTTCAGAGTCAGAGCTGAGAACCATGCTGGATTCAGTGAAGCCAAGGAAATGGTCACCCCTGTGCTCGTCAAAGACCAGCAAGGTAAGTATCATACTGAACACATTAATAAGGTCCAGAAATGTGATTAGTCAGCTTCTTTTGTAACTGTACCGTAAAATGACACTAAATGTGTCCTGTTGCACACTCTAATTTCTGCTGCAGAATCTCCTGAGATCAACATGAAGGACTTCCCTCACAACACAGTGTATGTCAGAGCCGGTTCAACCCTTAAATGTGAGATCCCACTGACAGGCCGACCTTTGCCCAAAGTCACTCTGTCCAAGGACAATACGCTGCTCAAGTCAACAATGAGGTTCAACTATGAAGTCACCCCTGACAGCATCAAGATCATTTTGCGTGAGAGCATTGCTGGAGACTCAGGACGTTATGATATCACTGCCTCCAACTCCAGTGGAACCACCAAGTCCTTCGTGAATATTGTGGTACTGGACCGTCCCAGCGCTCCACTTGGACCTGTGGAGCTATTTGACATCACAGAAGATAGCGTCAGTTTGAAGTGGCTCCCACCAACATATGAAGGTGGCAGCCCCATCACAAACTACATCATCCAGAAGAGAGAGACAACCACAGCCAACTGGATGGACGTCTCCTCTGCTGTGGCCCGTTGCACCATGAAGATCATGAAGCTGACGACTGGCCGCGAATACCAGTTCAGAATCAGGGCGGAGAACAGATATGGAATCAGTGAACACATTGACTCTCCAACTGTCAGTGTCAGCCTGCCCTACAGTAAGCAGTCCTTAATTAGCTTCTGTCTTTTATCTTCACATGTGTTATTTTTCTTCTCGGTTTTTCACGGTGTCAAAACCCTTAAACTCTGACTCTTATTTATCAGCTATTCCGGATGCTCCATCAACTCCCGAAATCACTGCTGTAACCAGAGAAACCATCACTGTAGCCTGGAAGGAGCCCAAGTCAGATGGAGGCAGCCATGTGTTTGGCTACCATCTCGAGATGAAAGACAGGAACAGCATCCTTTGGCAGAGAGTCAACAAAATGGTGATCCGTGCAACACACTACAAGGTCACCAACATAAACGCTGGACTTATTTATGAGTTCAAGGTGGCAGCAGAGAACGCTGCTGGTATCAGTGCTTTCAGCAAGATTTCTGATGCAGTCTTAGCTATTGATGCCTGTGGTGAGTGAAAAGTCAAACACTCCTCTATTAATAGTTTGGTAAATCACATTTTAGTAAAGCAGGTATTTAATTACTTCTCACTGTCTGTTCCTACAGAGCCCCCCATCAACTTGCGCATCAGTGACATCACCAAGAACTCTGTTAGTCTGGCCTGGCAGAAGCCCAACTATGATGGTGGATCTCCAGTCACTGGGTACATCATTGAAAAGAGAGAAGGTGTTAGTACCAGGTGGTACAAGGCCAACCTCACCAATGTCACAGACACCCGCTACACGGTGACCGGCTTAACCCAGGACGAGACCTATGAGTTCAGAGTCATGGCCAAGAATGCAGTTGGCTCTGTGAGCAACCCATCGATGACTGCTGGACCAGCTACATGTGTGGACACCTATGGTAGGTCTTTTTTATGCCTTTGGGCTCGTTCTCGAAACAATGCGCCTCATAACAATGATCTTTGCCTGTATTTTATTGTTTTCAATGTGAGAGTTGATCCCTCGTTTGTGTCTACATCTTAATAGTGTACTCTGTAATGTGGACATTAATCCACCCATCTGTTCTGTTTTATTATCCAGGTGCCCCAGAAATTGAAGTACCTCAGGAGTACCTCAGTGAGGTCAAGGAAAAGGCTGGCTCTGACGTGGAGCTCAAATTCAATATCATAGCCAAACCTGCTCCAACTATTGAGTGGTTTAAGGATGGCAGAGAGCTTGAGCCAACCGCCCAGCTGACTTTCAAACACACATTCGAGTCGACCAGTTTGTTCCTGAGGGAAACCACTCGTCTGAACTCTGGAACCTATGAGGTCAGGGTTAAGAACTCCCTGGGATCTGCTTGTGCCATTGTCCGGCTGCTCATTCAAGGTACCAGATATTATTCCAAAGATTTGACAGCAATAGTTTCTTTAATATGGATCTTACATACAGGTTAAACGCTGATGCATATGAATGTGTCTCTTCTCTAACCAGACAAGCCCGGTCCCCCTGCTGGAGAGATTCAGTTTAAGAAGGTGACAGCTGACAACGTCACCATCATGTGGTCTCCACCTTCTGATGAGGGTGGTGCCATGGTAACTCATTACATAGTGGAAAAGAGAGAGACCAGAAGAGTAATGTGGTCCATTGTGTCTGAAAAACTTGTCGACTGCATCATCAACGTGCCCAGACTCATCCAGGGTAACGAGTACATCTTCAGAGTTCGTGGAGTGAACAAGTACGGTGTTGGAGACCCACTAGAGAGTGAGCCTGTAATCGCCAAGAATGCATTTGGTAAGCAGATAAGATTAGCTCACTGTCAGTCACACCCATCATATATCATTTATTCTTCAGAAAGTACTGAAATATCAAAACAATTAGTAAAGTGCATATTTGAATCTAACTTGATCATTTTAAATTTATAGTTCCTCCTAGCGAACCCTCCAAGCCTAAGGTCAGCATGATCACCAAGTCCACCATGACGGTTATCTGGGAAAGACCAGCGCTGGATGGAGGCAGCGACATTGATGGCTACTACCTGGAGAAAAGGGAGAAGAAGAGTCTGCAGTGGTTCAAGGTTTCTTTACTCATCTATCTTTTAAAATTTTGTGTTTTAAGTATCCAGGAGGTAGGTCCAATGACGGGCATGTGTGACCATCTCAATACTCATTTTTTGTCTAGGTTGTGAAGGGCACCATTAGAGACACAAGGCAGAAAGTCACCAACTTAGTGGAGAACAACGAGTACCAGTACAGAGTTTGTGCTGTCAACAAGGCAGGAGCAGGAAACTACTCTGAGGCCTCTGACCTCTACAGGGCCTATGACCCCATTGGTATGTCTTACATTTTAACATAGCATCACCATGCCAACACTGTAGGAACATATTCTTATGATTTCTTTATTGTTACTGACTACAGTCGTATACTTTTGCCTTCTCCAGATCTGCCAGGTGAACCCTCCAAGCTGCGTGTGGTGGACTCCACAAAGACCTCCATCACTCTTGGCTGGGAGAAGCCTGTCTATGATGGTGGCAGTGAAATCACACATTACATTTTGGAGCAGATGAACACAGAGGAGAAGGAATGGGTGACTATCAACCCACAGGTCAAAGCCTGTGAGTATGTGGTGTCCCACCTCAAACCTGGTACCTACTACTTCTTCAGAGTCTCTGCTGTCAACTGCAAGGGCAAAGGAGAAGAAATCAAAATGTACCAGCCAGTGCAAGCCAAAGATATTTTGGGTATGTATTCATAAAAATGATAGCTGCTTATATACGAGGCCTAGGATGGAACCTGTGCTTTTCTGATTGTAATTGTTGTTAATCATCCAATTACCCTTGTGTCCAACAGAGGAGGCTGACTTAGACTTGGATGTTCCAATGACAACTCAATACACAGCCAGGGCCGGCCGTGATGTCGAAGTGTTTATTCCCCTGAAGGGACGCCCTGCCCCCAATGTCACATGGCGCCGCGGCGACCGCAACATTGCTGGTGACAACCGCTTTACCATCAACAGCACTGAGAGAGCCACCACCCTTCTCATCCCCAAAGTCACCCGCGATGACTGTGGCAAGTATTTACTGGAGATTGAGAACGGTGTGGGAGAACCAAAGATTATCACCGTTTCTCTGAAGGTTCTGGACAGTCCATCCACCTGTCAGAAAATGATGATCAAGAATGTGACAAGAGGAAAGCTCACCCTCAGCTGGGAGGCTCCTCTGATTGATGGTGGCTCACCTGTCACCAAATATATTGTTGAGAAGAAGGCTTCCACCATGAAGGCCTTCCAAGTCATCACTGCGGAGTGTTTGAACACAACTTACAAGGTGACGGGCCTGGAGGAGGATATAGCTTACTTCTTCCGTGTGTCTGCTGAAAATGAGTTTGGTGTCGGCGACACATGTGAGACGACTGAGCCTGTCAGAGCAACAGAAACTCCAGGAGCTGTTAAAAATCTGGTGATGGTGGACTCCACAAAGAACTCTGTTACCCTGCAGTGGACCAGACCTGACCATGATGGTGGCAGTCACATCAGTGATTATATAATTGAAAAGAGAACCAAAGAGGATCCCACCTGGACCTTAGGTGCTACATGCAAGCGCTGCACGTGTGAGGTGACGGGACTCAAGGAGAATGCTGTCATGGATTTCAGAGTCTTTGCCAAAAATGAGAAAGGCAAGAGTGACTTCTCCCAGATTGGTCCAATCACAGTGGTGGACTTCATCATTCCACCTGAAGCAAACCTCAGTGATTACCCCAATGGAGAGCTTGCTGTTCGTATTGGTCAAAACATCCACATTGAGCTCCCCTTCAAGGGCAAACCAAAACCTGCAATCAGCTGGCTGAAAGACAACTTGCCTCTGAAGGAAAGTGATAAGATTCGTTTCAGGACCACTGACAACAAGACTGCAGTTACAGTCAGAGGAGCCAAGAAGGAGCATGCTGGTCAGTACACCTTGGTTCTGGACAACAGAACCATCAAGAACTACTTTGACATCAATGTGATCACCCTGGGACCCCCCTCTGTGCCCGTCGGTCCCATCCGCTTTGATGAGATCAAGGCTCAGAGTATCATCATCTCCTGGGATGAACCAAAGGAAGATGGAGGTGGTGAGATCACCTGCTACAGTGTGGAGAAACGTGAAACTGCCCAAGCTAATTGGAAGATGGTCTGCTCCAGTGTTGTCAGGACCAGCTTCAAGATTACCAACCTGGTCAAGGGAACTCAGTACCAGTTCAGAGTTCGTGCAGAGAACAAATATGGAGTCAGTGAACCACTCAACTCCACAGAGGTTGTTGCCCAGCACCAGTACAAACCTCCAGGCCCCCCAGGAAAACCAGTGGCATACAACGTCACCAGTGATGGTATGTCAATCAAGTGGGACGCCCCAGAATTTGACGGTGGTTCCCCCATTTTGGGTTATCATGTTGAGAAGAAGGACAGGAACAGCCTCTTGTGGCAGAAGGTGAACTCCACCATCATCTCCAACAAAGAGTACAGGATCATTGGTCTTATAGAGGGTCTTGAGTACTCCTTCAGAGTCTATGCTGAGAACAACGCCGGACTCAGTCCTGTTAGTGAACAGAGCAAACATGCACTCGCCATCTCCCCTGTCGGTAAGAACATGCTCATCAGAACTACACCAATCAGCAAAAATAACTTCAGATAACACGTATCATCCTGTTTTCTATCATATATGTATCTACAGCACGTGATTTTATGTAATAATTTTTTCCTTCTCACCTTAACTAGACCCACCTGGCACACCTGTCTGCATCGATGTGACCAGAGATTCGGTCACCTTGCAGTGGGAGATCCCCAAGAGAGACGGTGGCAGCAAGATTGTGGCCTATAGTGTGGAGAGGCGCCAAGGCAGAGCCAAATGGCTGCGATGCAACTTCACTGATATCAGCGAGACACAGTTCACCGTGACTGGTCTGTCTGCTGGAGACAGGTTTGAGTTCAGAGTGATTGCCAGGAATGCTGTTGGCACAGTCAGTCCACCTTCTAATTCATCTGGATACATCATGACCAAGGATGAGAGCAGTGAGCATTTTTAACGTTTTCTTACAAGTCAGGTTTTGATAAACAAATTCCTTTGGCACACCAAGCTGATTGTGCTGATACCTCATTTGCTTGCATTCTTTTCATCTCCAGTTGCTCCTGAGATTGAGTGGTCTTCAGACCAAGTGACCGTCCTGAGGGCCGGAGAGAATGTCAAGCTCAGCTGCAAAATCACTGGACGCCCAGTTCCCCAGGTTGTTTGGTACAAGGACGGCAAAGAGATCGACAAGAGGATAATGATTGACATTGAGATAACCACTGCCATTGGCACCAGCAGTGTGTTCATACGTGATGCTGACAGGAACCACCGTGGCATTTACACCGTGGAGGCCAAAAACAGCTCTGGCACAAAGAAAGCTGACGTTAATGTCAGAGTGCAAGGTTAGTAATCAAAATATTTGTTTCTGCTGACAATACTGACATTAATATAAGTTAGAGTTGAATGTTCCACTCCCCATTTCTGAAATATAGTAACTCCACCTTCTGCTTTCCCTCAGATACACCTGGACCTGTTGAGGGCCCTATTCGTTTCACTGGCATCACAGCTGAGAAGTGCACCGTGTGGTGGAACCCGCCGGAGAATGACGGCTGTGCTGCCATCACCCACTATGTGGTGGAGAAGAGGGAGACGTCCAGGATCTCCTGGGCTATGGTCACGTCCAAGTGTGAAGCTTGTTCTTTCAATGCCACCAATCTCATCAAAGGCAACGAGTACCAGTTCAGAATCTCTGCTGTCAACAAGTTTGGTGTCGGCAAACCACTGGACTCTGACCCGGTCACTGCACAGATGCAATACAGTGAGTAAAGTCTAAAGTACCTGGCTAAGAGTGGCAGCGACACAATTATGTCAAGAATTAACATGACATAAAAATGTCACACAGAATTACATTATTCAGATAAAACTTGTGCTCACAGACAAATAGGACTAAACAACTGTCACTTTTCTTTTTTTGTTGCCTGAATGATCTAATGCACTTAAATAGAAACTGCCTTCACATGTTTGCCTCTCCCTCTCAGCTGTGCCTGATGCCCCTGGTACCCCGGATGCCACTCATGTGACTGGAAACAGCATCACCATGTGCTGGACCAGGCCAAGGTCAGATGGAGGCAATGAGATCAAACACTACATCCTGGAGAGGAGAGAGAAGAAGAGCCTGCGCTGGGTGAAGGTTTCCTCCAAGAGACCCATCACAGAACTAAGGCACCGTGTCACCAACCTTACTGAGGGCAATGAGTACGAGTTCCGTGTCATGGCTGAAAATGGTGCCGGCGTTGGCCCAGCCAGCAGTACCTCCAGGCTCTTCAAATGCAGAGAGCCAACCAGTGCTCCTAGCGCTCCCACTGTGATCAAGGTAGGATTCCAGCACATAATTATACCAGGAGAGCCGTTCATGTAAAGGCTGTTTCATTCAACAGAGCAGACGATGCAGACTGGTTTTAGTTTAACTTTTTCTGAACAGATTGAGAACATTTGTATGAAAAGATATCAAATAAAAATCATTGTTTGAACTATGTCGTTCTTGTTGATCAGGTCATTGACTCCACCAAGTCCTCAGTCACCCTGGAATGGACCAAGCCAGTCTTTGATGGTGGCATGGAAATCATTGGCTACAATATCGAAATGTGTAAGGCCAGTCTGGAGGAATGGCACAGAGTCAACAGCCAGATCTGTATCCACACCAGGTACACTGCCAAGGGCTTGGTACCTGGTGAGCTCTACAAGTTCAGAGTCAGTGCTGTAAATGGATCGGGAGAGGGCGAATCCTCGGTGATGCCCAACCCTGTTCAGGCTCTAGACAGACTTACATCTCCTGAAATTGACATTGATGCCAACTTCAAGCAGACTCACATTGTGAAGAACGGAGGCACCGTCACCCTGCACATTGCTTTCAGAGGAAAGCCAGCTCCTCTTGCCACCTGGTCTAAGGCTGACAGTGAGCTCCCTGTTATGGCTGATGTCAACACCACAGATTCGTTCTCTACTCTCACCATAGAGGGTTGCACTAGGTATGAGGCAGGCAAATACACCCTGTCCCTGGAGAACAACAGTGGCCGCAAGTCCATTACATTCACGGTAAAAGTGTTGGACACTCCCGGACCTCCAGGAGCCATCTCCTTTAAAGATGTTACCCGTGGAGCCTTGACTGTGATGTGGGATGCCCCTACCAATGACGGTGGATCCCGAATCCACCACTACATTGTGGACAAGCGCGAGGCCAGCCGTCTAGCCTGGCAGGAGGTCAGCACCAAGTGCTCTCGCCAAATGATCAGGGTGACTGGTCTGGATATTGGCGTGCCATACTTGTTCAGAGTGATTGCCGTCAACCAGTACGGCCAGGGAGAACCTCACGAGATGACAGAGCCTATAATTGCCACAGAAGAACCTGCACCACCCAAGAGACTCGACGTTGTTGACACCACCAACTCCACAGCCTCCCTGGTGTGGCTGAAACCTGAGCACGATGGAGGCAGCCGCATCAGAGGCTATATTGTTGAATGCAGAGCTAAGGGCACTGACCGCTGGGTTCTTAGTGGAGAGACAAAGTCCTTGAAGATGCTGGTGGAGGGACTGATTGAGAACACAGAGTATGACTTCAGAGTCAAGGCCAAGAATGATGCTGGAATCAGTGAGCCCCAGGGCACCTTCAGCTCCGTGGTTATCAAGGAGCCCTGCATTGAACCAACTGCTGACCTCAGCAGCATCACCAACCAGCTCATCACCTGCAAGACTTCCAACACCTTTACGATTGACATCCCCATCAGTGGCAGACCTGCGCCCAAGGTCACCTGGAAGCTGGAGGAGATGAAGCTGAAGGAGACAGACAGACTGTCCATCAAAACCTCAAAGGAGAGGACCACTCTGGTGGTGAAAGACAGCAAGAGAAGTGACAGCGGCAAGTACTACCTGACCCTGGAGAACGCTGCTGGTGTGAAGACATTTACAGTGACCGTGGTCATCGTCGGCAGACCAAGTCCACCCACAGGCCCTGTGGAGATTTCTGGAGTCTCTTCGGAGTCCTGCTCCCTGGCCTGGTCCGAGCCAGCCGATGATGGCGGCACTGACATCACCAACTACATTGTTGAAAAGCGGGAGTCTGGCTCTGCTTCCTGGCAAGTGGTCAACTCCAGCGTCAAGAGAACCACTATCAAAGTGACTCATCTGACCAAATACATGGAGTACACCTTCAGAGTGTGTGCTGAGAACAAGTTTGGAGTCAGTAAATCCATTGAGTCTGCTCCTGTTGTAATTGAACATCCATTTGGTAAGTTCTGTCCAACAGTTAACGTAATGTATTTTGAGCTAAAGACACTTATTCCTCATTCAAATTAACATTCCTTTTTTCACATCTTTCTCTTTTTTCAGTTCCTCCAAGTCCTCCAACGCGTCCAGATGTGGTATCCGTGTCCGCCAGTGCCATTAACATCAAATGGGATGTGCCATATGCTGATGGCGGCAGCAAGGTCACAGGCTACTGGATTGAGAAGAAGGAGAGAAATACAATCCTGTGGGTGAGGGAGAACAAGCTGCCCTGCCTGGAGTGCCATTACAAGGTGTCCAGTCTGATCGAGGGCCTGGAGTACCAGTTCAGGGTGTATGCCATGAACCTTGCCGGACTCAGCAAGGCCAGTGAGGCCTCCAGACCTGTGGTGGCTCTTAATCCTGTTGGTGAGGGAAACATGCAAACATTTATTATGTCAAGTTGTGATTAAAGCTGTGCTACAGTTTTATAATGAAGTCCTTTCTCTTTGTGCTTAGATCCTCCTGGTAAGCCTGAGGTGACCGACATCAGCCGCTCCTCTGTGTCTTTGTGCTGGACCGTGCCGTTCAACGACGGTGGCAGTAAGATCATCGGTTACGTGGTGGAGAGGAAAGTCTACAGTACGGACGAGTGGGACGACAACCGTTGGCTCAAGTGCAACTACACCACAATCACAGAGAACTACTTCACGGTCACAAACTTGGGAGAGGGAGAGACCTATGAGTATCGTGTTATTGCCAAGAATGCCGCTGGCGTCCACAGTGCACCCTCCGAGTCCACTGGACCAATCACATGCAAGGACGAATACTGTAAGTTCAAGAACCTCTATTTTCCTGTTTATTTTACATGTCCACTCTGTTGGTTATTTAGATTTAGTAATTTCAGAACTATTGCTGCAAGTGGCTGAATCCTTACCAAAAAAACCAAAACTGGCATTCATCAAGTTAATCATTAATCATCTGTTTATTGCTGCAGCTCCTCCCAAAGCTGAGCTTGACAGCAAGCTTATTGGTGAGACTGTCACTGTTGTTGCTGGCTCCGACCTCGTCCTGGATGGTGCTGTCGGTGGTAAACCAGAACCCACGGTGTATTGGTCCAAGGGAGATAAGATTTTGGAGCTTGGAGAAAAATACTCGCTGACATACACCTCCACCAGAGCCATGGCTGTCATCAAGAGCTGTGACAGATATGACACAGGCAGATACATCCTGACCGTCAAGAACGCCAGTGGAATCAAGACGGCAGCCGTCAGCGTTAAAGTTCTGGGTGAGCAGCAAAAACACATAATTAAAATGATGGTGATTTAATTGTTTTGGAAGCATGATCTGATTGTCCATTTTTGTCTCTCAGATACTCCTGGACCTCCAGCTGATAAGATTGTGATCAGCAGAGTGACAGAAGAGAAGTGTACAGTATCCTGGAAGATTCCTCTGGAGGATGGTGGCGACTCCGTCACTCATTACATCGTGGAGCGTCGTGAGACCAGCCGCCTCAACTGGGTCATTATGGAGACCGAGTGCAAGACACTGTCATGTGTTAGCTCCAGGCTGATTAAGAATAATGAGTACGTCTTCAGGGTTAGAGGAATCAACAAGTTTGGGCCTGGAGTACCTCTGGAGTCCGATCCGGTCATTGCCAGGAACGCCTATAGTAAGCTTAAATTTATATTGACAGTCTCAATAAACCATTATGTCTTGAGAAAAGATGTGGGTTTGTATTCGTGGCTCTGACCTGTTCTTTCCTTTCCAGCCATCCCATCCCAGCCAGGAACACCAGAGGCTACAGTGGTGGCTAAGGAGCATGTCATCATTGAGTGGCTGAAGCCCGAGAGCGATGGCGGCAGTGAGATCAAAAACTACATTGTGGATAAACGAGAGAAGAGCAGCACCAGGTATGAACAACTTTTGTGTATTCAACAAATTTTAGTTTCTGAAATGACTCTGATTATTATCTTTTCTAATGTTATTCTATTGTTTCTTGGACCAGGTGGACTCGTGTGAATAAGACTTACACTATCTACGATACCCGTCTGAAGATCACAGGCCTGCTGGAGGGAAGCGAGTACCAGTTCAGAGTTACCGCTGTCAACGCTGCTGGAGACAGCCAGCCAAGCGATGCCTCGCCATACATCCTCTGCAAAGACCCAACATGTAAGAGACCCACCCTCCCGTTCAGCCAACGTGGAACACTTTGGGTTCTTTGGTTATCCAAATGTCTAAATAGAAAGTGGGCCTGGTTCTATTTTTTACTAAATTAGAGAGTAACAGACACAATGTTAGTGACACTGGGAATTCATTCTCTGTAGTCTGACCAATCCATAGAGACTAGAGTCATGAACATGGACCTGATAGTTCTGGAGCTTTTCTTGACTCTGCCTGATCTCAACCTCCTAGCACCCTAGGGCTTAAGAGATTAAAACATTTCCCCCAAACTCCATTAAACATCAAATTGTGTTCCATTTAATGAAATGGCAAAGCATTTGTATTACAACTGTATTTGTAAATGTATCTGTACTTATCCTTCCCAACCCCAGACACCCCAGCTCCTCCATCAATGCCTCGCATCACCGACACAACCAAGCACAGCATCAACATGACCTGGACCAGGCCCATGTATGACGGCGGCTCAGATGTTACTGGCTATGTGGTGGAGATCCTGGAGGAGGGCACCGAGCAGTGGTACCGTGCCACAGCCAAGGCCATCAAGACTAATGAATATGTGGCCGCTGGCCTGGCAGCCAATAAGAAGTATAGATTCAGAGTGGCGGCCATCAACAGCAACGGCACTGGGGAGTTCAGCGAACCTAGTGCTGAGGTGGAGCCACTGGAGAGAATTGGTAAGTCAGATATCACCTTCATCCTTCAGTGAAGCAGAGATCTTTATCGGTGTCACAATCCAGCTTGTTAGACGCCTTTCGCTGCATTATTGACCCTCACTGTCCTCCATCCTCTCAGAAATGCCGGACTTGGAGCTGGCTGATGATCTGAAGAAAACGGTGTGTCTGCGTGCTGGAGGTACCATGCGTCTGTTTGTGTCCGTTACTGGCCGTCCGGCGCCAGTGGTGGCGTGGAGGAAGACGGGCGTGGAGCTGCAGAGCCGTGGCTACATTGAGACCACTGACAGCTACACTTCACTGCTGGTGGAGAAAGTTAATCGCTATGACTCCGGAAAATATGTTGTAGAAGCAGAGAACCCGTCTGGCAAAAAGACCGCCACCATCCTTGTCAAAGTCTACGGTATGTCATCTCAGGTTTCTGCAGATGAAGAGAATCAAACATATTACAGCTTTATTGAAATGTATTTAACCCTCCCATCTCTTCTTCAGATACTCCTGGTCCTCCAGGTTCAGTGAAGGTGAAGGACTATACCAAGGAATCGGTTGTAATCATCTGGGACGTCCCAAGCATTGACGGTGGTGCTCATGTCAGCAACTACATTGTGGAGAAGCGTGAAGCCAACATGAAATCTTACAAGACCGTCACCACTGAGTGTAGGAAGACCCTGTTGAGGATCACTGGTTTGGAGGAGGGTGTGCACTACTTCTTCAGAGTCCTGCCAGAGAACATCTATGGTGTCGGGGAGCCCTGTGAGACGACAGAGGCTGTGCTGGTGTGTGAAGTGCCATCAGTGCCTGCGGACCTCCAGATCATTGACGTCACCAAGTCGACTGTCACTCTAAAATGGGAGAAGCCGTTCTACGATGGTGGCAGCAGGTTGACGGGCTACATCATTGAGGCCTGCAAGGTGGGCTCGGACAGGTGGAGCGCCGTGGCGACAGTCAAGGCCTCAGCCTCCCAGCACACCATCCAGTCCCTGACAGAGAACGACCAGTACCTGTTCAGGATCCGAGCCACAAACAGCAGAGGAGCCAGCGAGCCCATGGACATTGTCACTCCTGTCTTAATCCAGGATATCAAGGGTAAGAAACCAAAGCACACCTTAAATCATGCCACACATTGTTCTATCGTGTGTCCACTAAACCCTGAAAGCTTCATATAAATGAATAGTTAAAGGATCTTATCTCTGGTGTGTATTTCAGTAATGCCAAAGATCGATTTGACCAGCATCCCTCAGAAGATCGTTCATGTGCACCGTGGCAAACCCATCGACCTCAACATCCCCATAAAGGCCAAACCACAGCCCATCTGCTCCTGGTTCTTCGGCGGTGTCAAGCTGAAGGACAGCTTGGACCGCATCAAGATTGACAGCAACGGCAAATATACCCACCTCGTCATCCGCGAGACCACCATCAATGACACAGGGGACTACACGCTGGAGGTGAAGAACGCTCTTGGCGTGGCAACAGAGGTTATCAAGGTCATCATCCTCGGTAAGGAGGTTAACTATACACAGATTTGTGTATTAACTACATCAAGTAAAATTCAGGCGATGTTTGGAGACTTTCTAAACAACTGCTCTTTGTGTCCATCCAGACAAACCTGGTATCCCAGTTGGTCCAATGAAGATCGAAGAGGTTGACGGTGTGTCTGTGACAGTGAGCTGGGAACCTCCAGAGAAGGATGGTGGTGCCAACATTGGCGGCTACGTGGTTGAGCAGCGTGACGCCCACCAGCCAGGCTGGAGGACCGTCTCAGAATCAGTGACCAGACCTTGCTTCAAGTTCACCAGGCTCTCAGAGGGAACCGAGTACGTGTTCCGAGTTGCTGCCATGAACCGCTTTGGCATTGGTGGTTTCCTGCAGTCTGAGGTGGTGGAGTGCAAGAGCGCCAAGAGTGAGTTCTCTACACATCAAAAGCTTTCGTGTTCATATTTTGGAATAGTCTACAATTTGTCTGATAATCTTTTTTATGTTTAGCCATTCCTGGACCTCCAAGCAGGCCAGAGGTGGTTGATGTTACCCATGAGGGTATGACCCTGACATGGCAACCACCTGAGGACAATGGCGGCTCCACCATTTCTGGTTACATCATTGAGCGCAAAGAGGCCCGTTCTGACAGGTGGCTGAGGATCAACAAGAACCCTGTCACCATGACCAGGTACCGTTCCTCCGGACTCATCGAGGGCCTGGAGTACGAACACCGTGTCACTGCCATCAACTCTAGAGGATCCGGCAAACCCAGTGAGAGCTCCGCCATCACCGTTGCCATGGACCCGATCGGTACGTGATGCACATCTCTGGGTTTTAGATTAATTGTACCAGTTTGGACATGCTGTTTACCTATTTTTTCCATCTCGTTGAACAGAACCTCCAGGTCCTCCAGTTCAGCCAAGAGTCACCGACACTACCAGGACTTCGGTGTCTTTAGCTTGGCTGCCACCTGAAGAGGAGGGTGGTTCAGTCATCACTGGCTACTTGATAGAGATGCAGAAGGTAGACCAGGTGGAATGGACGCTGTGCAACACAACACCCACCAAGTTGTGCGAGTACACCCTCACCCACATGCCACAGGGTGCTGAGTACAAGTTCAGGGTCATTGCCTGCAACGCTGGTGGTTCAGGAGAGCCTGCTGAGCTTCCTGCTGTGGTTAAAGTCCAGGAGATGCTTGGTACGTAAAAACATCATTTACAAATCTGATCATTTCATTTCTCAGTTGGATGTCATTTGCATTACCATCCCACTGAAATCTAATCTATTACTTTTTCAGGTTATCCTGATTATGAGCTTGATCCTAAATATGAGGAGGGCTATGTGGTTCGCCAGGGTGGAGTGATCCATCTGTCTGTACCCATTAAGGGTAAACCCATCCCTATATGCAAGTGGACCAAAGATGGCCGTGACATCTCCCATCGTGCCATGATTGCCACCCATGACGACATCACAGAGCTGGTCATTAAGGAGGCACACAAAGACGACACTGGCACCTATGACTTGGTGCTGGAGAACAAATGCGGCAGGAAGGCCGTGTACATCAAGGTGAGTAGCACACGAGTCAGAAAGTTAAAGCATGACTAGAGTAAAACAAAACGTACTTTGGTATCACTTATCCATTTTACAAATACATGTATTTCTTTTCTCCCTCTAGGTGAAGGTGATTGGTCGCCCTGATGCCCCAGAAGGCCCTCTGGAATTTGACGACATTCAGGCCAGATCAGTCCGTGTGAGCTGGAGGCCACCTTCAGATGATGGTGGCTCCGATGTCCTTGGCTACATAGTGGAAAGGCGTGAAGTACCCAAAGCTGCCTGGTACACGGTAGATGCTCGAGTAACTGAGAGCTCTCTGGTGGTGAAGGGCTTGAAAGAGAACGTGGAGTACCACTTCAAGGTTTCTGCTGAGAACCAGTTTGGTGTCAGCAGGTCTCTCAAGTCAGATGAGGCAGTCACACCAAAGACACCTCTGTGTGAGTATCTAGCACAATATGCATCTGATACTTTTTATAAATAAATTGTTTGTAAATATTTATTTTACTGACGACATTTTCTTATTAAAGGTCCACCTGAACCTCCCAGCAACCCACCAGAGATCATGGACGTGACCAAGACCACTGTGTCTCTCTCCTGGGCCAGACCCCGGGATGATGGAGGCTCTCGCGTCACAGGATACTATGTGGAAAGAAGGGAGGTGTCGACAGAGAAATGGGTCCGCCACAACAAGACCCATATCACTACTACCATGTACAATGTCACAGGACTCATCCCCGATGCAGAGTATATGTTTAGAGTAGTGGCTCAGAACGACATCGGCCAGAGTGAACCTGGTCCTGCTTCAGAGTCTGTGGTCTGCAAAGATCCATTTGGTGAGTTGATTTTAAACAATGCCTGTTCGTGCCTGGATAAAGTAATAATTCCAAGCAGTCACAATAGTGCCACAAAGTTTCTCTACAATAATTAAGCTCTTCCTCTGTCTACTTCAATCAGACAAACCTAGCCAGCCAGGAGAGATCGACATCATCTCTGTCACCAAAGACTGCATCACCATCCACTGGCTCAGACCTGAGCATGATGGCGGCAAAGAGATTCTGGGTTACTGGATTGAGTTCAGAGAGGCTGGAGAGAGCTCCTGGAAGAAATGCAACAAGGAGCGCTCCAAGGATCGCCAGTTCACCATGGGCGGCCTAATGGAGGCAACCGAGTACGAGTTCAGAATCTTTGCTGAGAATGAAACCGGACTTAGCAGACCTCGTCGCACTCCCATTGGCATCAAGACCAAACTGAGCGGTTAGTTTAAATCACATCAAATGTATCTGCATCAGTAGAATCTAAATATTACAGCGGATTCACTCCCAACTGAAAAATGTTAGGTTTTTATTAAAGTTCACTGTCTTTTTGCAGTTGGTGAGGCTCCAGCTTTGAAGGATGAAATCCAAGATGTAACCACCAGACTTGGGGAATCTGGCACTCTGACCTGTGGCATCATTGGCAGACCACTACCTGAGATCAAGTGGTACAGATACGGCAAGGAACTGATCCAGAGCCGCAAGTACAAGATGAGCTCAGATGGCCGCAACCACTCACTTAGCATCCTAACTGACGAGCAGGAAGACGAAGGCATGTACACTTGCAGAGCCATCAACGAGGCCGGAGAGATAGAGACCAGTGGCAAACTGCGCTTGCAAGCACCACCCCAGTTCCATCCAGGGTTCCCTCTGAAGGAGAAGTACTTTGCCGGCGCTGGCACCAGCCTCCGTCTTCATGTCGTCTACATCGGTCGTCCCATTCCCCAGATCATGTGGTTCTATGGCAAGAAGCCTCTGAACTCATCTGAGAATGTGATCATTGAAAATACTGAAAGCTACACCCACCTCGTGGTGAGGAACGTCCAGAGAAAGTCCAATGCTGGGCGCTACAAGGTGCAGCTCAGCAATGTGTTTGGAACTATCGACACTGTTCTACGTGTTGAAATCCAAGGTAAACACAAAAAACAGGGAAAAACAAATAACCCAGAGTTACTAAGAAAGATCTATAAAGTCTTTAAAATTCAAATGAAAGTTCATAATACAAAAAAGAGCGGTTACTCATTCTTTTTTGTTTTTTCCAGACAAACCTTGCATCCCTGAGGGCCCTGTGGTTGTTGACGCCTTGCTGAAGAGCTCAGTTGTCATCAGTTGGAAGGCTCCCAAGGATGACGGAGGATCCATGATCACCAACTACATTGTTGAGAAACGTGAGGCCAAAGAAGGCGAGCAGTGGCACCTTGTGTCCTCATCCCTCTCTGGCACAAACTGCCGAGTCCCCAACCTGATAGAGAGCGCCGGCTACTATTTCAGAGTGTCTGCACAGAACCAGTATGGAGTCAGTGAGCCCCTGGAGATTCCATCGGTGGTCATCATCAAGAGTCCATTTGGTAAGCGCATTCACATTCTGTTTTGGGGTTTTTGCTTCGCTAGTTACAGGAAAAGTGAACTCTGGTAACATCCCTTGTTTGTTTCCCAGAAAAACCTGGCATCCCACAGCAGCCCTTCATTATCAGCTCCACCAAAGACTCCTGCGTTGTCTGCTGGAAGCCTCCGAGCAGCGATGGTGGAGCAAAGATCACCAGCTACTACCTGGAAAAACGGGAGAAGAAGCAGAACAAGTGGATGTCAGTAACCTCTAAGAAGTTTGTGGAAACCAGCTATGAGGTCACAGGCTTGATCGAGGGCTTTGAATATGAGTTCCGTGTCAAATGTGAGAACACGGGCGGTGAGAGCGACTGGAGTGAGATCTCTGCACCGATCACCCCCAAGTCCGACCAGACTCCTCGTGCTCCTGCATTCAGGGAGGAGATAAGAGACATGACAGTCAAATTCCATGCCAATGCCACCTTTGTCACCAAGGTACTTGATAAAAATATATTTCATTTTCCTTCAAGACAGTGCAGTTTGTATATATAATGATATATAACTGTTTATTTTTGCTATGTAAAGGTGGTGGGGTATCCAAAGCCCGTGGTGAAATGGTACCGCAATGGAAAGGAAATCCTGGCAGATGGAACCAAGATCAAAGCCCAGGAGTTCAAGGGAGGCTACTACCAGCTGGTAATCACTGCCGCTGATGAGAGTGATGCCTTGGTTTACCAAGTCAGAGCAACCAACTCTACAGGATCCATATCTACGACGGCCAACCTGGAGGTGGAAGGTACAGTATAAATGTTTCAAGAATGTTTCCTAGAACCATTTCAGTGTGAATCTAAGACCTAAGGGTTGTTAATGTCACACTAATGTCATGTTTTTATGTCATTTGAAATCCAGTCCCTGCAAAGATCCATCTGCCTAAAGAGCTCCAAGGAATGGGAGCCGTCCATGCAGTGCGTGGCGATCACATCACCATCAAAATCCCCATTTCTGGCAAGCCTGAGCCAGCTATCACTTGGCAGAAGGGTCAGGAGATCCTCTCCAACTCTGCTTATTACCAAGTCATCACCACCAGGTCTTTCACTTCCCTGGTCTTCCAGAAGGGAGTACAGAGGAAGGACACTGGCTACTACAGTATCACTGCAAAGAATAGATTCGGAACAGACAAGCAAACCATCGAGGTGAATGTGGCTGACATTCCCGAAGCGCCAAAGGGTCTTGTGGTCAGTGAAATTGCAAGGGATTCTATTACCCTGACATGGGAGCCCCCTGCTAGTGATGGTGGAAGCGACATTATAAACTACATCGTTGAGAAGTGTCCCACCACTGCTGATAGGTGGATCCGTGCTGGACAGACCAGTGACTGCAGCATCACCATCATCAATATATTTGGAAAGACCAAATACCAGTTCCGCGTTATTGCCGAGAACCAGTTTGGTCTGAGCCCTCCCTCTGCACCAACTGAGCCCATCACCACCAAGGAAGACAAGTCAGTGATTAGAAACTACGACGAGGAAGTGGACGAAGCCAGAGAGATCACCAAGGAAGAAGCTCTGTTCTACAAGGTGAAGGAGCTGTCCTCCAAGTACGTCATCTCTGAGGAGCTTGCCCGTTGCCAGTTTGGAGCAGTCCACCGCTGTGTGGAGATTGCCACCAAGAAGACCTTCATGGCCAAATTTATCAAGGTCAGAGGAACCGACCGTGAGTTAGTTCTCAGAGAAATCGAGGCTCTGAATGTTGCAAGGCACAAGAATATCATCTACCTGCACGAATACTTTGAAAGCATGGAGGAGATCATCCTGATCTTTGAATTCATCTCTGGAGTTGACATCTTTGAGCGCCTTGGCACCAGCAACTTTGAGCTCACAGAGCAGGAAATTGTCCGATACCTCAGACAAGTCTGCTCTGCTCTCAAGTTCTTGCATAGCCACAACTTTGGCCACTTTGATATCCGTCCAGACAACATTGTCTACACCACAAGGAGAAGTACTAATGTAAAGATCATTGAGATGGGTCAGTCCAGGCTAATGGTGCCAGGAGAAAACATCAGAATGCTGTTCTCAGCTCCAGAGTACTGTGCCCCAGAGGTTCACCGCCACGACCTGGTTACTACAGCCACAGATATGTGGTCTGTTGGTGTTATGGCATATGTTCTACTCAGTGGTCTTAATCCATTCGCAGCAGAGTCCATAACAAAGATGATTGAAAACATCTCCAGCTGTGAGTATGTCTTTGACAGTGAAGCCTTTAAGGACATCAGCCTGGAGGCTATGGACTTTGTGGACAGACTTCTTGTCAAGGACAGGAAGCTCCGTATGACTGCCCATGAGGCCCTGGAGCACCCATGGCTCAGGACAAAGATCGAACATGTGAGCAACAAGGCTATTAGGACCCTGAGACACAGAAGGTACTATCAGACTCTAGTAAAGAAAACTGATACTATTGTATCTGCAGCCCGTGTCGCATACGGCGGCGCCTTCAAGAACCAGAGAGGTTTGGCTGTGGGTAAAGTGAAGATTGGAACCGAGTACCATGGCCTTCGTGCTGGTCCAGTCATGCATGGCTCAGCTGAGGAAGGTGGCCATGTCAGATTCACTTGTAGCATTGCCAACTATGACAAGAGTACACAGGTTACCTGGTACTTCGGTAACCGCCAGCTACACCCAAGTCCCAAGTATGAAATTACTTACAGCAACGGCTTTGCCAGCATCTATGTGAAGGACATAGAAGAAAGTGATGATGGTGTGTACAGATGCAAAGTGGTGAGTGATGATGGAGAGGACAGTGCTTATGGAGAGCTCTTTGTTGAGACAGTGAGGAGCATCAGAGAGCATTACATCAGCCGCTCCATCAAGAAACTGAGGAGGAGAGTTGACAGAACTAGACTCCTGCAGAGACCACCAGAGTTCACTCTGCCTCTCTACAACTGCACCTCTTACATCGGAGAAGATGTGCGCTTCGGTGTCACTATCACTGTGCACCCAGAGCCTCACGTGATGTGGCTTAAGAACGGAGAGAGGATCAAGGCGGGTGATGACGACAGCAAGTACACATTCACCAGTGATAAGGGTCTGTACCAGCTCATGATCCACAACCTGGACATGAACGATGATGCCGAGTACACCGTCATGGCCCACAACAAATTTGGAGAAGACAGCTGTACGGCCCGTCTCACTGTGGTACCTCATCCTGTGATGGAGGAAACCATGAGGCCCATGTTCAAACGTCTGCTCGCTAACGCTGAGGTCACTGAGGGAGATAGCGTCCGGTTTGAGCTCAGAGTCTCAGGAATACCAACTCCTACTCTCAAATGGGAAAAGGACGGACACCTGCTACAGTTTGGCCCCAAGGTTGTTGTTGTACAGGAGGACGTTGACTATCATGTCCTTCACATCAGAGAGACTCTGCTTGAGGACTCTGGTGTGTATAAAGTTACTGCAACCAACTCTGCCGGCTCTGCAAGCTGCCAGGCTACGCTGAAGGTGGACCGCCTCACCTACACCAGGAGAGAGTACAAGAGCGAGGAGGAGAAATTCAGACACGTACAGAAACAAATTGAGAAGACCAACAAGATGGCTCAGCAGATTGTTGCCACTGAGGAGCTTGTACCTTTTAACCCCACAGCACAGGAGGCTCTCAAATTTGCAGCAGAGATGTACAAGCCTGCAGTGAGCACCAAGAATGTTGAGGGTGAGTTCGACATCACGGTGGAGAAGTCAGACACCAAGAAGCTGGAGGAGGAGAGGAGGATCTTCATGCCGTATGAGATTCCTGAGCCAGTGGTTCATGATCCCAGAGATCTGGACGAGGACAAAGCTATCAAACAGTTTGTCCCTCTGTCAGACATGAAGTGGTACAGAAAGCTGAGAGATCAGTATGAGCTTCCAGAGAAGATGGAGAGGATTGTGCAGAAGAGGCAGAGGCGTATTCGTCTCTCCAGGTGGGAGCAGTTCTACGTCATGCCCCTCCCCAGAATCACCGACCAGTACAGGCCGAGGTGGCGAATTCCCAAACTCACTCTGGACGATCTGGAAACAGTTAGACCTGCACGTCGCTCACCCTCTCCAGAATCTGAGATCTCCTTCAGGTCCAGGAGAAGATCTCTGGGAGACCTAAGTGATGAGGAGCTGCTGATGCCTGTGGATGACTACCTGTCCATGAGGAGAACAGAGGAGGAGAAAATGATGCTGGAGGATGAACTGGAGCTTGGCTTTTCTGCTTCTCCTGCCGGCAGCCCTGTCCGCATTGAGCGACGCGCTGTAGAACGTGAGGAGAAGAGGCAGGAGGTGAGGCATGAGGCAGTCGAAGTTTTCTGAAACAAAGAAAAAACGCACCATTTCTCAGTTTATGAGGAGGAGAAGGTCTCTGTCTCCCACTTACATCGAGCTGATGCGTCCAGTCTCAGAGCTGATCAGACCTCCTCGCGTCAGACCTCCAGTGGAGGTAGAAGGAGAGGTCGTGGAGAGGAGGTCCCCCACCCCAGAGAGGACCCGCCCCCGGTCTCCCAGTCCAATCAGGTCAGTCGAGAGGTCATCCCGCTCCTCCTCGAGGTTTGAGAGGTCCGCGCGCTTTGACATCATGTCCCGCTATGAGGCCAGAAAGGCTGCTCTGAAGTCTGAGAGAAAGTATCAGGTCGTCAGTCAGACGCCTTTCAGCCTGGACCATGCTCCTCGTGTGACGGTCAGAATGCGCTCGCATCGCATCCCCATTGGTCAAGACACCAAATTCACCCTGAACATCCAAGCCAAGCCAGAGGCCGAAGTCACCTGGTTCCACAATGGAGCTGCCATCTCTGAAAGCAGTGAGAAATACGTCTTCACCAACATGAGTGGCGTTCTGTCCATCGCTATTCTGGACTGTCAGGAGGAGGACAGTGGCACATACCGCTGTGTGTGCACCAATGCCAAGGGAGAGGCTTCAGACTATGCCACCCTGGAGGTGTCCGGTGGCGGCTACACCACTTTCTCCTCCCGCCGCAGGGACGAGGATGCTCCCAAAGCATATGTCCCCGAAGTCACTCGAGTTGACCACTATCACACTACGCACTTCAAAGCCGGCTACGCCTCTCAGACCCACTTACAGGTGGAAGAGACCAAATCAAAGTTAACTGAGACACATGAAAGATACGGTGCCTCTTCTGAGAGGTTTTCCTCTGCTGAGAGGCTTGAGTCATCCGTCAAGTATGCCTCGACTGAATACCTGTCATCTAGTTCCTCTTATTCATCAGAAAAGTTCTCTCTGACTGGGAAACAAACCAGCACAGTATCTGAAGCTAAACTAAAATCATCTTCTGCTGCTGCAGTTGAGGAAACTTCTGTCCTCAAGGTGAAACCATCTCTTCCAGGCAGAATCCTCACCAAGCCTCAGTCTGTGACAGTTGCAGAGGGCGAAACAGCCAGATTCTCTTGTGATATTGATGGGGAGCCTGCACCCACTGTAACTTGGATGCATGAGAGCAGAACTCTTGTCTCAACTCACAACATCCAGGTCACCACGACTCAGTACAAATCCAGTCTGGAGATCTCCTCTGTGACAGCCTCCAATGAGGGCAGTTACACGGTGGTGGTAGAGAACTCAGCAGGCCGACAGGAAGCTCACTTCACTTTGACCATCCGCAAACCAGCTCCCAAAGTGGAGGTCAAGACGGTCAAATCCCCCGAGCCTTCAGTCACATCACCTGCTCCCAGTGTAAAGTCACCAGAGCCCAGCATCAAGTCCCCCGAGCCTTCAGTTAAATCTCCAACTCCGAGCGTTAAGTCCCCTGAACCGAGTGTAACATCTCCTGCTCCAAGTGTGAAGTCACCAACACCTGGTGTGAAGTCACCTGAACCGGAAGGAATTAAGACTCCCAGGGGCATTAAATCTCCTGAGCCAGCTGCACCATCTCCAGCACCAGGCGTAAAATCACCAGGTGTCAAATCTCCTGAACCGGAGGGAGTTAAATCACCGCGTGGTCTAAAGTCTCCTGAACCCAGACTCAAGTCTCCACCACCAGTTAAGTCTCCAGAACCCGAAGAAGCAAAGTCACCCCGAGGTGTGAAATCTCCAGAACCTGCAGGAATCAAAACACCAAGAGGTCTTAAGTCGCCAGAACCTGCAGGAATCAAAACACCAAAGGGCATCAAGTCCCCAGAACCATCTGGCATCAAATCACCGAGGGCTTTGAAGTCCCCTGAGCCTGAGGGAGTCAAATCCCCTACAAGGATGAAGTCTCCTCCTCCAATCATGTCCCCCAAGAGGGTAGTGTCCCCACCCACCGTAAAATCCCCGATCCCGAAACCTCCAAAGGTTCTGAGTCAGCTGACGGCGGAGGCCCACGAGGGTTCGGTGAGGATGACCTGCGTCTGTGAGAGCAGCGTCAGGGAAGTGGTGTGGTACGTCAACGGGAGGAGGCTTTCACAGAGCAGCCGCTTTGAGATGCACTACTCCGAGGGCTCCTGCAGCCTCCTGATCCACGAGCTGGCAGACAGCGATCAGGGAGAGTACGTCTGTGAAATGACTTCAGATGGAGGTGTGTCCAAATCCTCCTTCTCCTTCACTGGACAGGTGTTTCAGTCCATACGCAAGAAGATTTCAGCCTACTGTGAGCAGCAAGTGGCACTCAAAGGTGAGCATCGTCCTCCACTAAGCCATCAAATAAGATGTCATCCAGATCATGGTTTACCCAAAAATACGAGCTCAAACTAAGACAACTGGACTTGTTGGGTTTCTTGAAGACATTTGGAAGTCGTTTCAAAACTGGAAAAACTTCTTAAAGAAACTTTAAAAGTCCAGTTGTCTTGTTTAAGCTTTCATGTAATATTTAGTCCTCATGCTCATTAAAAGAAATCCTGACACTACAAAGTCATTCTGAAGCTTTACATACTCAGTGTTTGCGTCTTCACCTTCAACAGGATCAGTGACGATGAGCCGCAAGGAGGCAGCGTCGTCCGTGAGCTCTTCTATGATGATGAAGAAAGAAATCCACACAATGGAGGAGTCTTCCTCCATTTCCTCCTCTGCTCAGCAATCAATGATGTCATCCATGATGGAGTCCAGCGCCTTCAGCAGCATGGCAGCCGAGATGAAGTTTGAGACCATGTCCATGTCCAGCATGTCCTCCATGACATCTGAGACGTATGCCATGAGCTCCAGCAGCCTAACAGAGATGGCCTCCCACATGGAGGGATCGTCAATGAGAACAATCGGTAAGACTGTCAATCAATGAGTCTCACGCCCACTCATAGGTGTGTCCTTAGTGTCCAGGTGTGTCCTTAGCATCCACACATCCATGAGTAAGTCTTCATAGGAAGCAGAATTCTTTTGAATAGCTGCAGAACCTAAACCATCCAAACATGCTAAATTAAGAAAAAACATTCATCTAGCAAAACTACTTTTCAGTTTTTCCACATTCCACCAACATTTGATGACAGACGTGTCTCTGCTGGTTCCAGGTTGTGCTCCGAGGATCGAAGCTTTGCCCGAGGACATCAGCATCGAGCCGGGCAAAGTCCTGACCGTCACCTGCGCCTTCTCCGGTGACGCCAAACACATCGAGTGGTCCCGCGGTGGCAAAACCATCGAGGTGACCTCCGGAGGACGCTTCCACATCGAGACCACCGAGGACCTGACCACCCTCATCATCACCGGGGTGAAGGAGGAAGACGCTGGAAGCTACACCCTCAAACTGTCCAACGAGCTCGGATCTGACACAGCGACTGTTCACATTAGCATTCGATCGGTGTAAAAAAAATAATAATTATCTAACCTTCCAAACTTCCCCTTTTCCCACCTTCCATGACTTTTTATTTATAATTGAGAAAAATAATCTACTTGATAAAGATCTGGATTTCTGTTCTTGTAAATATGAACTATTTTTGTACCAAACTTGACATTAATTTATGCCAAACTAGACTAAAGTCTAAACTTGTTATAAACTGTGCCATATCTGTGACATGTACATAATGTATATAGCCGAATTTAACGGTTATGGGAAATGTATGCATTGTTATTTATGACAATATGAAACTGAAACTAATGAAACTAAATGTGGTTTAACAGGAGAAAGTTTCACATGGGACGAATACCCTGTTAAACTGAGAAACTAAAAACTGTGCCTCAACAATAAGTTGAAGTCTAAGATTGCCTCAACAGGTAGAGAGGCTCCCTGTTGACGTTAACTCAATCAGAGACAAAACTATGAACGCACTGCAAGAAAGAGAGAGAGCGAGCGAGCAGTGCTTTTGAAACAAGAGTGTGAGATCCTGAGTGCTGTTTGCATTTACCCTCATGTAAGCAGCACGACTGGACCTCGTGCTCTGACGGATTACGTCATATCGCCACTTCAATGACATGCTCACAGTGCGAGCGGCCTGCACTCCCTGAGCTCAAGTGTTCTTTTTATTTTTTGTGCTCTGCTTCTGGCAAACGACCGCTCACTCAGGCTCTGCAGTCGTACCATCAACCTGGCCAATCACGTTCAACGAGAGTCCTGTGTCGTGTGCTCGTTTGCAGAGGCAGAGCCGTCTCTCGGAGGTCTGCCGTGTGTTTCTGTGTTAGTTTTTAGTTCAACTGTCCGTCAAGCAGGGCGCCGCCGAGCAGACGCACTGCAGCCGAAACCAACCGCTGCGTTTGACGAGGAGGAAATGAGGCGTGGCGCGGCGTGCTGCCCTGCACTTTGGTGTGATTGAAGTTAGAGTTGTAGAGTATTTTCGCAGCCTCCTTGAGTTTTTCTCCATCTATTGATTTAATAAAGCATGATTATCAGCACTACAAGACGACTCAGCTCTGGTTATTTGTGGCAGTCGCATTCATTCTTCATCTTCCACTTTTATCCTTACGGTCACATACTGTACATAGCGCTTTAACGATGCCTCATCGTAGGTAGGTAGTGCTTACAGACTAAGGGTCTGAAGACTCTAGATGTGGTCAAAGCTTCTGAAGGACGACAGTTGAACCTGCACATTACAAAGCCAAGCACCTTAAATATGAGGCAACATGAGTTTGTTTCTGATTACTGTCAGATATCATATCTGTGAAGCTCCTCCCTGATCCAGGTCAGGGTCTATCCAAAGGATCAGGGTCTACCCAAAGGATCAGGGTCTACCCAAAGGGTCAGGGTCTATCCAAAGGGTCAGGGTCTACCCAAAGGGTCAGGGTCTATCCAAAGGATCAGGGTCTACCCAAAGGATCAGGGTCTATCCAAAGGGTCAGGGTCCATCCAAAGGATCAGGGTCTATCCAAAGGGTCAGGGTCCATCCAAAGGGTCAGGGTCTATCCAAAGGATCAGGGTCTACCCAAAGGATCAGGGTCTACCCAAAGGGTCAGGGTCCATCCAAAGGATCAGGGTCTATCCAAAGGGTCAGGGTCCATCCAAAGGGTCAGGGTCTATCCAAAGGGTCAGGGTCCATCCAAAGGGTCAGGGTCTATCCAAAGGATCAGGGTCTATCCAAAGGGTCAGGGTCCATCCAAAGGGTCAGGGTCCATCCAAAGGGTCAGGGTCCATCCAAAGGATCAGGGTCTATCCAAAGGGTCAGGGTCTACCCAAAGGGTCAGGGTCTATCCAAAGGGTCAGGGTCTACCCAAAGGGTCAGGGTCTATCCAAAGGGTCAGGGTCTATCCAAAGGGTCAGGGTCTATACCAAAGGGTCAGCCTAAAGAAACTCAACAAGTCCAGCTGCTTTTCTTTAATCTCGTTTTTTTTTTTTTTTTTTTGGTCGTCATGTTTCTGTTTTTGTTCTTTAACTCTAAACTTGTTAAAAAAGAACAGATCATCTGTCACTGTTGATCCAGTGACAGATCATTTGTTCATTTACACAACAGCTGAAGCTCTAGAACTATTCATTGTAATGGTGTGTCCCATTCAGACATGAATCCAGGTGTTGAAGGTTGAGTCCAGTTGAACCTGATAATGTCAGTTATATAATATAATCTTATATTTTCAGACCAAAGGTTCCTGGTGATACCAAAAAGATTTAGTGAAGAAGAGGAGGAAGAAAGACTCTGTGTTTGCTCTTTAAAGGGAGGATGTGGGAGGGTTTTGTTCCAGACTGGTTTGATTGGAACACCTGTTTGATGTTGGTCTATCAGCTTCTGTCTGTCTTGTGCAGCAGCTTGCATCCTGGACAGTATGTTAGAGCTTTAGTTTAGCTTTTTATGCTAAAGTCTGCTCCACAGAATTTGGAGAAGGAGATTAGATTTTTTAGTTAATTTAGCACAAACATAGTTTACAGGTTTGTCTGTGCTGAAGAGAACTCACATCAATACGTGAAGAAAGAAATACAAGAGGCTGCTGACTGCATCACCCTGACACTGAGTCCATCAAGAAAGACACTGAAGACTGATTTATGACGGGAGACTGAGGACGAAGTCCAGTGCAGGCGGTGGGACACGTTGGCGGCTTTAACAGGTAAATGTTTTCCTTCACTGATGGTCAACGATGTCAACAGTCGATTGTTGAGTCCTCAGGGTGGATGTTTCTCTAGAGGCTGTTTAATCGTTCATGGGAACAAATCAGTCATAAAAGAAACAACAGAAACCTGAACATCAACAGATCTGGATTAGCATTAGCATTAGCATTAGCATGAGACTCAACTCGTTAGCTAAACCTGAGCGTCAGGTGACCCCTGTGTTTATTAATCACTCTCTGTCTGAGCTCTGATCGTAGGTAACTGGTCTGGACTTGGTGCAGTCAGGTATCCCAGAATGCATTATTCTTCCTCCTCCTCCTCTCTGTCTCTGTCTCTGGTTCTGATCCATGATCATGAAGATAACATCTGCTCTGAGGATGAGATGAGGAATCTGTCCACTGTCAGGAGACAATCAGTGGTCATAATGTTATGGCTGAATAGCCTGGAGGTTATCATGTTTAAAGATCCGGCTTCAGTCTATCGTTTTACTTTAAGTAGCAACAACAACAACAACAGCTGACAGTCATAATGAGCGTCATTAGCTTAGCATTAGACCTCCCCGCTGAGACCAGGTCTGAGGGACCAGAGCTCTGCAGCCAAACCTCAGGTCATTACTGACGGGCCCCAGGGCCTCGACCTCCTGGGACGGACCTCAGGACGTTTATCCTGAACATGAGTTCATTAGAGGCTAAACCGTCAACACTGTCATTGTCTGTAGAGACCAATTAAACCGTCCCTCTAAGGACAACGTGTCAGAGAGACACAGTTACCTTCTTTGTGCTGTCTTTAAGTTTCCTGACCTGATACCGGGGTTAAGGTCAGGAGGTCACAGTTTCTGTTTAGATCCAACAACTCCAAGGACAACAAGTAGAGTGAAGAACTGAGGCAACATGGACGCCCCTAAAGCTGCAGGTCCTCTAACGTCCACTAGAGGCTCCACCAGTGCTGAAATACACTCACTGGCCAAAACATTAGGTACACTAGTGAATGCATTCTAATAGAACAAGAGTGATGACTCATCTGGATGATCATGGTGGAGGACAGCCCACTGACTCCAGTGTCAAAATATTAGGAACACCTGAAACACAGCTGAATCAACATTTAGTGCAGGACTGTTCTATTAGAAAGCATTCTGTAGTGTACCTAATGAAGTGGCCATGTAGTGTGCATCATAGTGTTTATGGGGCGGGGCTCAGTGGTGTGGTGGTCATCACTGATGCCTCACAGCCAGAAGGTTCTGGGGATAGACTGGAGACCTGTCCAGGGTGGACCCCCCTCTAGACCAATGACAGCTGGGACAGACTCCAGACCCCCATGACCCTTAACAGGACAAGAGGTAACAGCAGATGAATGAATGAATGAATGAATGAATGTTGATAACAGGGGAGAACGTTTCTGGTTCCTTTCTTTTGTTCCTGCAGCCATGGCAACAGAAACACAGCACAGCTTAGCAACGAGGCCTGAGTCCGCACAGAGCAGAGGTACGTCCACGTTCTGTCTTTTAATTCATACTTTTACCATAAAACTAACTAATGGATCAGATGTAACCAGGAGCTGAACATACAGACACAAGGTTTAGTTTTTATTTCAGGTCAGTGTGAAGGTGAACGTCTGTGTTTACAGCCAGAGCTTCAGCAACGACGACTGAAATAAACAAAGGAACTAAGGAACAAGAGAGGGAAGAAGATTTCAGAGCTGGAGGAAAATGAATCTCACACAAGAAGAAGTGATCAATTAATTGTTAAATGAATTGAAAGCTGCCCCTGCCTCTCGCCCGATGACAGCTGGGATAGGCTCCAGCAGACCCCCGTGACCCCTAACAGGTCTAAACGGGTACATTAGGTATAGAAAATGACTGACTGACTGAATTGAAAGCTGTCGAGTTTGTACAGAAATAAACATCATCTAAGTCAAACAATAAATTAAAATCTGTTCAAACTACAGTTAAACTAAAAACTGTTATTAGTTATTAAATGTTTACGGAGCAGATGTCCTACTTCATCGTTGTTGTCCTGATGCTTCTGGGCCTTATAATAAAGCTCTGCTAGCCTCCTAGCCTCCATGCTAACAGTAGCTGTTCCTAGCCTCCACGCTAACAGTAGCTGTTCCTAGCCTCCACGCTAACAGTAGCTGTTCCTAGCCTCCACGCTAACAGTAGCTGTTCCTAGCCTCCACGCTAACAGTAGCTGTTCCTAGCCTCCACGCTAACAGTAGCTGTTCCTAGCCTCCTAGCCTCCATGCTAACAGTAGCTGTTCCTAGCCTAAATAGTAACAGTAGCTCTTCCTAGCCATGCTAATAGTAGCTCTTCCTAACTTCCTAGCCTCCCAGCTAATAGTAGTTTTTCCTAGCATCCATGCTAATAGTAACGCTTCCTTGCATACATGCTAGGAAGTGTTACTATTAGCAGTAGCTCCAGCCCCACTAGGTCTGCCTAGCCCCCATGCTATAATAGCACTGCATAGCCTCTTAGCTAATAGTACCTCTTCCTAGCTTCTTAGCTAACAGTAGCCATGCCTTGCCTCCTAGCTAACTGGAGCTCTTGCTAGCTAATATTATTCTTTGTGGTGCATTCAAGTGCAGCTTTTTGGTTGTCACAGGTCTTTGCCCGTGGTTCTCTGGTGTGTCTGGGCCTTTTAACTCTACATGAAGCTAAAGCTAATCAAGACAGATTTGTGGTGACACCATGAAGGAATTCTCTCTGTCCCTGCTGAGTCGGGGATGCTGTCGATTGGTGACATCCGACGGCAACACTGGACAAAATGGACGACTGGATGTCTGCTACACGCCACAGGTAGGCTGACGCTGTTTACTCCTCATCTTACATCAACCATCCTGACATTTATTGATCAGTCATTTCCTCCATCCACAGGATTACTACATGTGGAAGACCAGGGAGTCTCTGTTACGTCTGTCCAGCAACGGTCAACTGGTGGTGGAAGCAGCGTCAACGCTTCCAAAGACATACAGCACTCGTAGAGGACCATTGCTGCTCTACTCCCAGGTATCTCTGAGTCCAGTTAGCCTTCTAGCTAACAGTAGCTCCTCCTAGCTTCTTGGCCTGTTGGAGGAAGCAGCATTGACCCTTCCACTCTTAATCTTTGACGTCCAGCGTCTTCTCCTCTGTCTCCAGGACTTGGTTACGTTGGACAGCACCTGTCAGTCAAAGGTCAGACACAGGAAGCAGCAGGTGTTTCGACGGTATGCTCAACAGGTAGAACAGAAGCTGAGGACCATGAAGGAACTGACGGCGGCCATTTTGAACTACAGTAACAGTCAGGTAGTATAAACCTGTAAAAGCTTCTAGCCTCAGTTATTGCTGCTTTATTTCTACATTTAAATCTGGTTTTCTTTCCTCCAGTTTGTCTCCTCCAGGTTCCCACCTCTCCTTCCTCCTCTTCACTTCCCTCCACCTCAGCCCCCCCTTCACACTTCACAACAGCTGCCTCGTCCAGAGTTTCTGAGGCTTCGTGCAAAGAGAAACACCCAGCAGGTGGAGGGTCGACCACAAGTCCAAAAAAGAGACTCTGGCGACGCCAACAAAACCAAAGGTGATGCCGGTGGTTTTCACATCCCAGATCTCCCAGGATCCATCTTTGAAGTGTAGATGTGAACGATTGTTCTTTGTGAACCTAAAATGAATCTTTTCCCAGATAAAGAGGAGCCGAACAGCACTAGGAGAGTCCGACTGGATCTGTTCTTCCAGATGCCCAGGATCTCCAGGAGTCCAACCCCACAGATGGAGCCTCGGCCCTGGGTGCACTGTGTAGCAGTGACCCCTGAAGATGCAGAGAGACCAGAGGTAACACCACTGAAGAGCTTTGTAGTCTTTGGAAACCCATTTAAATTTAACGGTCGATCTTTCCTGTCCACTGCAGACATACTCCGACATGAACCTGGAGCATCCGATAACCGATATAAAGCAGCAGAGTAAGGAGGACGATCATCGTCAGTCACGCGTCCTACGAGACCCAGCAGTCGATCAAACGAGTGAAACGACTGGGAATAAAAACAGCAATGAAAGATCTACAAGTGAGAACAGACAGAGGAGCATTCAGATAAATAAAACGAGTTCAGGTACCGCCCACTGTGAAGATCTAGAGATAAAAACCAAACCTCTGCAGCATATGATGGATATGATCTCCTCCACAGGTTGGTTCCTTCCTCCTCTGAAGGAGGGAAATCCAGTCTGTCATGAGAACAGGGTAGGACGTGAAATGATAAGATCCTGCTCAGGAAATAAGAACATACGCTGATCAAGCACTTTATTAGGAACAGCAGATGTCAAAAGCTTCCTTCATTTAGATTCAGATCAGCTGACTGGGCAGGAACCAGTCTCTAGGTTGGTAAGAAGGAAGGAACCGTCCCAGTCTGGTAACTTTACATCCAACACTAAGCTACTGGACAGTCCTCCGACCAATCAGAGTGTGTGACGGCAGCCATTGTTGCTGAAAACAAACGAAACTCTTCTGTCCATCAGTTCCAGAATAACTGAATCAAATCGGTCGAGTCTAACGTTTAGAGCTGAACACTTGGAGGAAACATCTTCTAGTCCAGATGAGTTTGTTTTTGTTGGGTGTGGGATGAATTCAAGGATTATAATCCGTGTCCAGAGTTGTCGTACTGATATGATGTTTGAGCTTTAACTGAAGCAGCAGGTGTTCCTAATAAAGTGCTCAGAGAGTATGTCCTGGTCTAAGCCTCATTGATTTCTGTTGATGCTGAGCGTCATGTGACTTTAAAGCGTCTCTGCTGAACGTTGCAGATGAAACCGACGGCGTCTCAACATCAGATTCTACCTCCGATAGCAGAGACCAGGACCAGGACGTCATCCCAGACCCAGCAGGTCCACCAGCTCCAGGTGAAAAGAGCTCAGCTTCAGTCCCAAGGAAACCAGACCAGACCACACCGTCAGCCTCTGCTGCTTCCTGGAGACCATGGTAACAGAGACACAGTTAACCCCGTCCATCCTCTAGAGGGGACTGGGAGGTCCCACACAGAAAAGCAGCTCTTTCTGTAAAGACCAGTCTGATCTGGGACAGTCTTACTCTCTCCATAAAGGAGTGTCCAACATTTAAAGCAGTGGCTGAAAGCAAACCACTCTAGTGATGTCCTCTAATTGTTATCTATTGTCCTGTCCTATGTCTTATCATGTCTTTGTGTTACCTGCCTAGAGACTGTGGATACTATGTCACTATAATCCAGCATATTTACATCTACTGCTGTCTAAGTAGATGTTCATTACTGTGCACTGTCCCTATCAAATACATAAATAAAATTCCTGTCCCGTCTCGTCTCATCTTGTCTTGGGACGTTTGTCTTTCAGACTTTGTCTTCAATGCTCTAAAAAGAAAGAAGGTGAATCACTGGGATGTTCCTGAATCCAAAATGATATCTTGTGTCTTTCAGAGGAAATGAGGAGCAGCAAACAAAGAGGAGGAGGAGGAGCAGGAGGAGCAGGAGGAGGAGGAGCAGGAGGAGGAGGAGGAGCAGGAGGAGCAGGAGGAGGAGGAGGAGGAGGAGCAGGAAGGTCACCCTCTGATAAAGTGTCTCTGATTCAGCTGCAGCCAGTAGAAGGTAAAGTGTGTTCAGTCCTGTCTGATGGACCAGTGTGAGCTGTGATTGGTTGATCCTCTGGTTGGTTCTCCTGCAGAACCTCGGCCTCCTGCCTCAGGTTGTGTTGCAGGACGAAGAGGTCCGGGGAAGCAGAGCTCTCTGGCCTTCTTCCAGAACCGGTTCCTGGACCTCCAGGACCCCAGCGACACTGACAGAGGAGCGATCAGAGGAGTTCTACCGCTGCAGCTCAGAGGTAACGACCACAGAGATGGAGACAGAGGTGGATCCATCCATTTTAAAGGACGTAGAGTCACACTGGTCTGATCATTGAATGACTTCCACCAGTCAACTGCAATTTAAAAACATATCTGGACCCTCCCAAAGCTGCAGTTCCTCCTTGTTTGTTCTCTTCAAAGATCACCTGGGCCTCATGTCTGAAGGCTGCGTGCCACTAAAACGTTAGAGCTGATGCTGGGAAACTGTCCTCAGTGTGAAAACTATTAGTCCGACCGGTCTGGACTGTGCACTCAATTAGGATGTACAAAGGAAATGTGCTTCTAGATGTGAACGTACTCCAGCTTTTAGAATGAAATCAAGTCTTTGTACATGAGGCCCCTGATCTCTTTGTTCCGTTGTCAGATTTGCAGAACGGGAGATCCGTGGGCAGCCTGATTCTGGGTCCTGACGGAGAAATCATCCATCTGTCTCTGTTCGACTTGAACCGTGATGAGCCGGAGACCGACGGAGACTCAGAGGAACAAGGTTCATCCTCACGAGACCACGACACGTTGAGCAGACTCAACCTGAGGCCGTGGTCTAACCTCTGTCTGCTCCAGCTCTGCAGGTTCTGTCTGAGGAAGGAGACCAGTTACCCTGGGTCATCGTTCTGCAGCCGCAAGACACAGGTGACCTCTGACCTCTGACCCTGAAACCGAGTCTCAACACGACCAGAAACTTTGAATTATCACTGAGATGGTGTTTACATGGTTCT
Source organism: Planiliza haematocheilus (assembly GCA_005024645.1). Classification (NCBI taxonomy): domain Eukaryota; kingdom Metazoa; phylum Chordata; class Actinopteri; order Mugiliformes; family Mugilidae; genus Planiliza; species Planiliza haematocheilus. Next base: position 162,557 of record SRSE01000520.1, read on the forward strand.
GGTTCTGGTTGTAGATGAAGGAGTGGACCCAGATGTTCTGGAGCATCTGTCCAGACACACGGTGAGTTTCCTTTCAACTACATCTACGTCTCCTGGTGGCCGCTTCAAATAACAAGACATCTTTAGACATTTTAAAGATGAATAATTTCAGACTGAAGATTAAATTGGGGAGGAGGTCCTGCCTCAAGTGGAGGACTTCAGGTAGCTCGGGTTCACGAGTGATGGTAGGAGATCTGTCAGAGTAGAACCACTCCTCCTCCACATTGAGGTGACGAGAGCATCTGGTAAGGATGCCTCCTGGACGCCTTCATGGGATTTGGGTTTTGGGCACGTCCCCCCAGAAGGAGGCCCCGGGGTCGACCCAGGACACGATGGAGGGATCACATTTCTCGTCTGGCCTGGGAGCATCTGGGGTTCCTCTGGAGGAGCTGGTGGAAGTGATTGGGTAGAGGCTGTCTGGACGTCCTGCTGAGGATGCTGCCCCCATGACCCAGATCTGGATGAGCAGGAGAAGATGAAGATGAAAAGAAGAAACTAGGATGCTTTCTTCAGTCTCTACATTTATGGTCACTGATCTGTCACTGTTTCCTGTCAGCTGTCAGATGTTCACCGATCAGCTGAGAGCAACGCTGCCTCAGGTAAAACTCTACTGACTGGATTAAAACTTCAGTTTGATTTATTTCATCTAAACTTTTATTCTGTCGTTCCAGCAGCTGAGAGACAGAAAGAGACGAAGAGAACAGAGAAGAAACCAGCAACAGATGCTGAGAGGAAGATCTGGACGTCTACAGTGATGGAGGAGGAGGAGCAGGAGGAGGAGGAGGAGCTGCAGGAGGAGCAGGAGGAGCAGGAGGAGCAGGAGGAGCAGGAGGAGCAGGAGGAGCAGGAGGAGCAGGAGGAGGAGCTGCAGGAGGAGCAGGAGGAGCAGGAGGAGCTGGCTAGTAGTGGATCACTAGGACCAGGGTGGGTTTGTTTTCTAACATCATTACCTTCTATGTTTTACGTCTGTGTTGGATTTATTTAAAGATGAATCTCTCAGACAACAGAACAACAACTCTAATGAAAGACAGATGGACGAGTCTGAGGACGGACAGAAGGAGAAGAGGAGGAGGAGGAGGAGGAGGGAGGAAGATGCAGCAACCTCAGGGTAAAGTCACAACATTTTAACTTTTATAATCTGAAGAGAATCGAGCTGAACTGACTGGAGTCCTTCATCTGTTCAGGAAACAGAGTCTGAAGACGGAGCAGAGGCTAGAACCAGACGGACAGGAGGAGGTGAGGAGGGGAGGAGGAGGAAGAGGAGGAGGAGGAAGAGGAGGAGGAGGAAGAGGAGGAAGAGGAGGAGGAAGAAGAGGACTAGGACCAGGAGGAGGAAGGCAGAGACAGGAGACAGGAAGTCAGAAAGAAGAGAGGAGTAAACGAGCAGGAAAGAGGGACGAGGTAAAACTGATTGACAGTGAGGAAACTACAAGCACCAACTCTGAGGAAAAGAAGATGAGAGACAAAGAAAGATGGAGAGGAGAGGAGAAGATGAAGGAAGAGAGGGAGGAGAAGGAGGAGGAGGAGGAGGAGGAAGAAGAAGAGGAGGAGGTGAAGGAGGAGGAGGAGGAGGAAGAAGAAGAAGAAGAGGAGGAGGTGAAGGAGGAGGAGGAGGAGCAGGTGAAGGAGGAGTCTGCGGGGAGGAAGAGGAGGAGAGGAAGACCTACTGTTAAGGAGTCAGCTGCTGGTAAGACGTCATTCTTCAATCTTAAAAAATAAACAAAAATCATAATTTAAAGTTTGAGCTTCAGTAAAAAGATCAAACTACAGAGACCTGACACAAGCTGAACCCTGGACATGAATACATGGTCCTCTACCTCCATCTAGTGGTCTGATGGTGCTACTACAGGTAATACAGTTAGCTTAGCATGTAGCATGCCTTGGTGGCTGGTTCTCCTGGGGAGTTCCATGTGTGAACAACATGGAGGAAACATCAGTCTGTGATGGATAATGAGCTCAATGGTAGAATGTGATGATGTCCAGGAGACATCAAATGTCCAAAGGTTGGACTGTGTGGACGTTGTCTCCCGTAGTGGATTCAGTAGGGTCATGAAGACCAGGGTCCATGGAGACCAGGGACCACAGAGACCAGGGTCCATAGAGACCAGGGTCATGGACCTGATGGTTCTGGAGATAGTGCCGATTTATTTATTTTCCACTATCTGATCTATTTTCTCCTTCTCTCAGGAAACCCTGAGGACCTCCTGCAGAAGGAGGACCAGTCTCTCCTAAAGTCCAGCAGGAGTTCCTCTGAAGCAGAAAAACACAACGAGACGAATTCAAACGAAGACGCTGAACGTCTGATCAACCAATCACTGAGCTCGCTCAAATCTTCATCTCAGCTCCACATGGGGAGCTCCAGGAGCTCCAGGAGGAGCTCCAGGAGCTCCAGGAGGAGGTCGGTGGTCAGCTCCACGGCTCTGCCCTCGTCTCACGGCCGACTGTCGTCATGTTCAACTGTTGTGGTGACGGAGGAGGAGCTGATGTTGAACCCAGCTCCTAGACCTGAGAGGAAGCAGGAGGAGGAAGAGGAGAGGAGGAAGCAGGAGGAGGAAGAGGAGGAAGAGAAGAGGTGGAGGAAACAACAGGAGGAAGAGGAGAGGAGGAGGAGAAGACAGCAGGAGGAAGAGGAGAGGGAGCAGACGGAGGACAGGATGAAGAAGGAGCTGGAGGAGGAGAGGAGGAAGAGAGCGGAGGAGACAAGGTAAAGACGAGATGAGGAGCAGATTTTGAGCTGAGACCTTCCTTTGTTCATCCAGATCTCCATCTGTCCACAGGAGGAAGAGGCTGGAGGAGGAGGAGGAGAGGAGGAGGTGGAAAAAAGAGGAGGAGGAGAAAGTGAGGAGGGAACAGGACCAGAGAGAGAGGGAGAGAAGGATGCAGGAGGAGAGGAAGAGGCAGATGGAGCAACTTCAGAAGATGAGAGAGGAGGAGAAGCAGAGGAGGGAAGGTAAGAGGAGGAGGAGCAGGAAGAAGGAGGGAGGAGGAGAACCTTCTTTAATGTTGGGTTTCTCCTCCAGCTGAGTGGGAGCGTTTGAGGCTGGAGGAGGAGCAGAGGAAGGAGGAGGAGAACCAGAAGCTGCAGGAGATGGATGAGAGCCAGAGAATGGAGTTCCTCCAGAGGAAGGAGCAAGTAGAGGAGGAGAAGAGGAGGCAGGAGGAGGAGGCCCGGCTGCAGAAGGAGTGTCTGTTCAGGTATAAGGAGTCTCCTCTTAACTTGTGTTCTCCTCCCTGTTCTCCTCCCTGATCTCCTCCCTGTTCTCCTCCACGTTCTCCTCCCTGTTCTCCTCCCTGTTCTCCTCCACGTTCTCCTCCCTGTTCTCCTCCCTGTTCTCCTCCCTGTTCTCCTCCCTGTTCTCCTCCACGTTCTCCTCCACGTTCTCCTCCACGTTCTCCTCCACATCCTCCCTCCATGTTCTCCTTCATGTTCTCCTCCCTGTTCTCCTCCACATCCTCCCTCCTTGTTCTCCTTCGTGTTCTCCTCCCTGTTCTCCTCCCTGTTTTCCTCCCTGTTCTCATCCCTGTTCTCCTCCCTGTTCTCCTCCCTGTTCTCCTCCCTGTTCTCCTCCACCTTCTCCTCCACGTTCTCCTCCACGTTCTCCTCCACATCCTCCCTCCATGTTCTCCTTCATGTTCTCCTCCCTGTTCTCCTCCACATCCTCCCTCCTTGTTCTCCTTCGTGTTCTCCTCCCTGTTCTCCTCCCTGTTTTCCTCCCTGTTCTCATCCCTGTTCTCCTCCCTGTTCTCATCCCTGTTCTCCTCCCTGTTCTCCTCCCTGTTCTCCTCCCTGCAGACAGGAGGTGCTGTTGCAGCAGCAGGAGTCTTTCAGACAAGGCCTGGTGGTGGAGGCTGGAGGTCTGGAGAAGACTCAGGGAGTCTCTCGTCCCTGGATCTACTCCTACTTCCCTCTGTTACAGCTGCTGGGTCAGAACCAATCAGAGGACCTGACCCATGACCTTTGACCTCCATAAATCACCTGGACTCAGGTTGACCAACATGTCAGCATCTTCTTCTGTTCTTCTGTCTACGTGTATATAAAAAAACTCACACAATTGCCGAAGACGTGTGCTTGCCAGTGGCCAAAGAGATGGTGGAATGTACGAATGGAGAGAGAGAAGCAAAGAAATTAGACATGATTCCAGTGTCCAATAACACAGTGTCGCGCCGCATCGATGCAGTGTCTGAAGACATTCTGTTTACATTAGTCAGCTGTGTGCAGAAAAGCGAGTTTTACTCTCTGCAAGTAGATGAGTCTGCAGATGTGGCAAATCTGGCCAATCTTCTTGTTTATGTCCGTTACATTTTTGAAGGTACGGTACAAGAAGATTTTCTTGTTCTGTCGGCCCCTTGCTACCCGAACAACAGGAGAGGAAATCTTCAATTTAATTGACATGTTTATGAGGACCAATGGGATCAACTGGACATGTTGCGTGGGCATTTGCACTGACGGGGCAAAATCAATGACGGGGAAGCAGACAGGACTTAGAGCTCTTATCAGGAAAGTATGTCCATCTATTCACTGGTTACACTGTAGTGTTCACAAAGAGGCCCTGGCAGCCAAACACATGCCAGCTGATCTACTTGCAGTCCTGAATGATGCTGTGAAACTGGTGCACTTCAATAAAGTTTGTCCGCTAAATTCAAGACTATTCACATTGTTATGCAATGAGATGGGCAGCGAACACAAAGGATTGCTGCTGCACTCTGAACTGCACTGGTTGTCCCGCGGCAAAGTCTTTACAAGGCTATTTGAACTGCGACATGAGCTTCAGCATTTTTTTTTTTTAAGAACAATCCGTTTCATTCGGCTTACAGTCTGCATGACGAAGACTTTCTGAAAGGTCTTGCCTATCGGACAGACATCTTTTCTGTTCTGAATGAACTGAATCTTAGTCTTCAGGGAGTCAGTGTGACAATATCAAATCTTTGATTAAGAAACTATGGTTCTGGGCGAGCTGTGTGAGGAAGAACACACTCCTGTGTTTCCCTACACATCACAAGTTCTTGAGCGAAAATGACGTAGACCTAGGTGAACATGTGAAAGGTCTCATAATTGAACACCTCAACCAACTCGCCGAGCAGCTACCAAAACAGTTTGGGAACCCCTGCTATAATCTATGATGCTTTAATAGCTGGCCTCGTTCTGGAGCGATAAAAGTGCAGAACTGACACGTCCACTTCATCCCTTTTCCAGTAGACACTTAACGAAAGTACAGGAGAACAATAGATCAGACTAAAAGAGACAGTGACCACCTACTGTAATGTCTAATCTTGAAGTATTTGGGATTAACAGCCTGCCCATTGAGATATTACTAATTATTTATTGTTGTTATTTTATATTTAAATCCAGTGGTAGAAATGAAAACAAGTGTAAACTGTATTATATTGAGACTGTTTAGTCACCTATATTGTACAGTCTTTAAGTCTTTCTGTACAGTCTGAATCTTTTTGGAAACACCAAACAGTTGTCTATATTCTATAAGACAATACCAAAAAATATCACATTTATCATCTTTTTTTTTTTTTTTTTTTTACAAAGGTTTCATGTAATATGGTGAATCAAACTAAGACACAAAAATAAACATGAAATAAAAATGACTAAGAGTGACCATATGTCTGAAGGATTTTGGTCCAGTCTACTGAGAAAGCGTCTTATCAGCGAAGCAGCAGTGAGGGCGGAGGTGTAGTGGAACCAAAAGCTGAGTTACCAGATACAGTAACTGTGGGCTGTGACAGTTATCTGGTAACACTGGTGGCCCAGTATTAGTGACCAAGGGGACCTCTCTTCTAACTACCACCAACTTCACTGTCACAGAAACCACCTAAGGTAGGCTATATGGAAAACAAATGAACAGAAAAAATGTATTGGATCAGAACAATTTCCATGTGTTACCACATTCTCATGTACTTCATATCTAAGCAAGATTAAATGATGAACTGATTAATATTGTTTCAATAATGTTTCCAGATTAGTGTATTAAAACAGACAGCAGCAATGTATTACTACAGGATAAGCATCACAAATTATTCTGACCTGCATTTCTGAATGTCTAAATGAATAGTACCCACCTGTCTCCTTTCTCCTGTGTTGGTTTGTTGGTTTTAGTATTTAGGGACATACCACCTGCATAAAATAAACCAAACTGGGTAAAGTCACTAATCTGTGCCAGGCGTCAGCATTTATCAATATACTGTCGTTATATATAAGTGTAAACATTGAGTGTAATGTACTGTTGTGGCAGCTATGATAATGTGATATTTTAGAAAAGACAAGAGGCTAGAGGCGAAAGAAGAAGCACTTAGTTTGAATGTTGTGTCTACAAACCTTAACTGACATTACACACACACCGTCTGGACTGACTTTAGCGAATGTTTATGTCCCAGCAGCACCAGCATGACTGCACCCTGACACGCTTATAAATTCTGCTGCCTGGACCTGAAGCAGGAGCCGGAGCCGTCGCCCATAGCCTGTTAAGCTAACTGGTAAACTCATACAGGCAATACAAAAACAGATGACATGAGCAACTTACAGTGCAAAATAAATAATAGCAGTGGCTATCTAAGTTACTAGACTAGTCCAATGTTCGGTACATAGTACTGTGCAAACAGATTGCATAAAGTGAAAGTGAGCATGTGCAGAGTAGTCCAATAGTGCAGTGGTGATGATGTAAAAGTCTTTGGTCATTGAATGACTGTGAATTGGTGTGTGGGGGTCAGCGGGGGTCAGAGTTCAGTAAGGTCACAGCTCTGGGGAAAAAGCTGTTCCTCAGTCTGCTGGTCCTTGTCTGGAGGCTCACTCGGATGTGAGCGAGTGGCGCGGACTTTTGAACTGGTGTTTTTTCTCCAGTACGTAGGACTGTTTCTGTCCTACGTGCATTTAATCAGGTAAGATTTAATTGATTCTTTCGGTAAGGTTGGTTCAGCAGAGGGATTAGTGGGTCTGTACGGTGTTTTCCGGGAGGCATGGCGTCCTCCGAGACGCCTCCTCCGTCTATCAGGCAGGGAGTGCGGATAGTCCCTCCGGATGGCTCTGTTACTGTGGAGGAGGTGTTGTTGGCTGTCGGTGAACAGGTAGGACATGATAAACTGTCTTATGCCTCCCGCATGAACAAGGCGGTAGTGGTCTTTTTGAAAGACGAACCTTGTGTCCATCAGCTGATTGAGAGCGAGATAGTTATCAGGGATTTTAAATCCGCACAAATAAATCCCAGATTTATTTGTCAGTGCTATCCACACGGATCACCGTATCCGGTGTTCCGCCGTTTATACCGAACACACTGTTGGAAAACGAGCTTCGTAGGTTTGGTAAACTGGCAAGCGGATTCAGAACAGTCAGTTTGGGATGTAAGGATCCCAATGTACGGACTCTTACTCTGTGGACGGAGCTGGTGGCTCTACTGCTCCCGGGTCTGCGGAGAGAGCCGAGCCCGGTGCCGCGGGACCTGCGCCCGGTGCTGCGGAACCTGCGCCCGGTGCCGCGGAACCTGCGCCCGGTGCTGCGGTCCCTGCGCCCAGTGCGGGTGCTGCAGTAGCCGATTATAGTGTTGTAGCAGAGTGGCGGGGATGAGAGAAAGGAATCGAGTCAGCTAGAGAAGCTGCAGGCCTCTGTGTCTGTAGAAACCTCAGAGGGGGGCACAAGGTCTTGTTTCCTGAGCCACAGCTCTAATCTGAGTGCAAGTGTAGCTATCCTGTTTTCACATTTCAGCACAAGGGATTGTAACATCTTGTCCTGTGTATTTCTAAATGCTTTTAGACATTTCTTAAATGTGACGTCTTACATTTCATCAGGATGGTTTATAAAAGGTTTTAAAAGTCAGCAGGTGAAATCAGGTTTCTCTGAGTCCTCCTTGTATCCTGGTAACCAGGTTTCTGGTTGAATGAAGAAATCAGCTGACTGGAGAAGACTGACTGTAACTGAAGTGTTACTGGTTTACCTCTCAGACTGACTGAAGACCAGAAGATGGAGGAAGAGGAGGACAGAGTAGAGTCTACAGTATCCAGTTGTCTGTCTATGAAGACTGACAAGTCCAGATATGAACCTCCAGTCTTCAGTGAAGAACGTGGACCCTCAGACACAAAGTAAGAGACTGTTTATACTGTAAACTGACCTGATGGAAGATGATGATTTTAGGATGAAGCAGAAATGTTCTGCTGAAAGATTTCTAGTCATGATGCAGATGTTTTAGTGCAGGTAGGTAAGATCCTAGTCTGGGTTTTAGAACCAGGAAGTACTGATGGTATTTCTGTAGTAAAACACCTGAGAACCTCCATTTCAGAATGTCCACTCATCAATATTCAGATAGATTTGTCCTCATGTTGAAGTCTGTGAAGATTTTCAATCTGCAAATGATTTTAGTGATGAAGAAATGTGTTGATAGAAAGAGGAAGAGGAGTCCTGTTTCTGTGGAGGAGCAGCTGTCCTGCTGTGCTTTGTGTCAGGACGTCCTGAAGGATCCAGTCTCTAAAAGCTGTGGACACTGGTTCTGCAGACAGTGCATCACCTCATACTGGGACCAGTCTGCTTCATCAGGAGACTCCTCCTGTCCCCAGTGTGGACCAGGATCCAGAAGAAGACCTGGACTGCAGACAGCCAGTCAGAGCAGCACTGTACAAAGTAAGACTGTCCATCTGTCTGCTGATGGACTCTTTTCTGGAAACCTGTTGATTTAATCCAGACACATTGTTGTGTTCTACAGCATGAGGATTTAAGATCATTCTAAATCTCATTGTAAATGAACTCCCAGTCAAATGTCACTGCATTGTTTCTGCTCCAGAGTAATAACAGCAGGACAGAGAGGAGTGAATGCTGTGTATTACAGACAGTCACACTGACTAACAGCCAGACAGCAGCCTGAGACACAACAAGAGACACAGACTCTGAACAACAGCCCACATTAGCTTTCCTGCTAACGTCTCCTTCTTCTCTAACCTACACACATCTTGTCCTGCAGATCCACTTGTTGAACAAGAACCAAACAAACATCCACTGAGGAAAACTGCTCTGCTAACATCAGTTTGTAGCAGTAGATAGTGAAGCAGCTGATGAGTAGCAGCACTTTGAACAGCTTCAAAACTTCACATATATTGATAGAATATTTCATTAGTTTAGATTCCTCTACTTTCATTTATTCTCTTTTGTTTTCCTGCACTTCACATATCAGCTTTATTTTACATCTTCACTGATTTCTTTCCTCATAACTGAGCTTTGTTAATTACTGCTGAAGCAAATGAAACTCCTGCTGAGACCAGCCAGTGGGAGGCTTCTATTGTGAAAGAGCCAGAGGAAATGCAGAGTATTTGTCATCTGATTATCAGTGTTTGGTTGGTGGTGCTATTAAAACCAAGAGATGAACATATTGTGCATCATTTTATTGGTAGCTCAGTCTTAAATATTACAACAAGGAAGGAACAACAACAGTGAGCTGTTAGATGAAGAGCTGCAGACAAGCTGCTGAAGCTCAACCTGCTGCCTCTGCTGTCAGTCAAACACTAGCACAAGAAAAAAGAGCATTTCTAATGTTTCCTCCAAAAATGTTTCATTGTGAGAAGAAAAAACTCTTTACAACACATTTAAAGTCAGTTTTCTGTTCTTTGTGACTTCAAACAGGGATGAGTGTTTTCTTTCTGTCTCACGTTTGTTCTTCTTTCCAGCAGATGTTGGTCTGCAGGAGGTTTTAGATGAACATAAGATCAGTCTGAGGAGGAGATGTGAACGTGTGACTGAAGGAAGTGATGTAACAGGAAGTGGAACCCTCCTCAACAGGATCTACACTGAGCTCTACATCACAGAGGGACAGAGTGAAGAGGTTAATACCCAACATGAGGTGAAGCAGCTTGAGACAGCTTCCAAGATGAAGGCCCTCCATGACACTCCAATCAAGTGCCACGAGATCTTTAAAGCCTTACCTGACCAACAGAGACACATCAGAGTGGTTCTGACCAACGGCGTCGCTGGTGTTGGAAAAACCTTCTCAGTGCAGAAGTTCACTCTGGACTGGGCAGAGGGTTTGGAAAACCAAGATGTCAGTGTGGTGATTGTGCTTTCGTTCAGGGAGCTGAACTTGATCAAAGATGAGCAGTACAGTCTTCTCAGGCTGCTCCATGTTTTCCATCCAACATTACAGAAGGTCACAGCAGAGGAGCTGGCTGTCTGTAAACTTTTGTTCATCTTTGACGGCCTGGATGAAAGCAGACTTTCATTGGACTTCAACAACAGTGAGGTTGTGTCTGATGTCACACAGAAGGCATCAGTCAACGTGCTGCTGACAAACCTCATCAAGGGGAAACTGCTTCCCTCGGCTCTGGTCTGGATCACTTCCCGACCTGCAGCAGCCAATCAGATCCCTCCTACATATGTTGACAGGCTAACAGAAGTACGAGGCTTCACTGACGCCCAGAAGGAGGAGTACTTCAGGAGGAGGTTCAGTGATGAAGAGCTGTCCAGCAGAATCATCTCCCACATCAAGACATCCAGGAGCCTCCACATCCTGTGTGGAGTCCCAGTCTTCTGCTGGATCACTGCTACAGTTCTGGAGCACATGTTGACTACAGAGCAGAGAGGAGAGCTACCCAAGACCCTGACTGACATGTACTCACACTTTGTGATGGTTCAGACAAAGAGGAAGAAGAACAAGTACCATGAGGGACATCAGACGAGTCCACAGGAGCTGATGGAGGCTGACAGGGAAGTTCTTCTGAAGCTGGGGAGGCTGGCGTTTGAACATCTGGAGAAAGGAAACATCATGTTCTACCAAGAAGACCTGGAGCTCTGTGGTCTTGATGTGACAGAGGCCTCAGTGTACTCAGGAGTTTGTACAGAGATCTTCAAAAGAGAGAGTGTGATCTTCCAGAAATCAGTCTACTGCTTTGTTCATCTGAGCGTTCAGGAGTTTCTGGCTGCAGTCTACATGTTCCACTGTTACAACAACAAGAAAACAGAGGTCCTGGAGGACTTACTGGGGACAGACCACCAGGTCTCCACTAAGTCTCTGGATGACTTCCTGTATGGAGCCATGAAGAAATCCCTGCTCAGTAAAAATGGTCACCTGGACCTGTTTGTTCGCTTCCTTCATGGCCTCTCTCTGGAGTCCAACCAGAGACTCTTAGGAGGTCTGCTGGGTCAGACAGAGAACAGTCCAGAAATCATCCAGAGAGCCATCAACAACCTGAAGAAGATGAACACTGATAAAATCTCTCCTGACAGAAGCATCAACATCTTCCACTGTCTGATGGAGATGAATGACCTCTCAGTTCATCAGGAGATCCAAGAGTTCCTGATGTCAGAGAACAGATCAAAGAAACTCTCTGAGATCCACTGCTCAGCTCTGGCCTACATGCTGCAGATGTCAGAGGAGGCTCTGGATGAGTTGGACCTGAATCAGTACAGAACAACCAAGGAGGGACGACGGAGACTGATCCCAGCTGTGAGGAACTGCAGAAAGGCTCGGTGAGTCCTGATGTGATCATTAACAGAATCAATCAGTGGAGATTAGTAGTTTAGTTCTTCACATATACACAGGATTACATTATTGTTATTATTCTTAGTTTTACCTCAAACATTATACATCAGTTGAGTTGATTTCTGAAGCTGTTTAAATGCTGTGAGTATAAAAATGTAGATTCTTTTAGTTGGTTGTGATGTTTGTTATTATCTATTATGTATTTGTAATAATTGTTAGATTCTATATTTCTCACGGTATGTCCGGGGTGAGGTAGTGAGAGGACCCAAATGCAGGACTTGAGGTGGAGGCAGACGAAGGCAAGAAGTGTTTTAATAAACAAAAAAGAAACAAACTCACAAAAACCAAGGGCGCTGCTTGACCGGACAGGGAATCCGAAAAACACACGCAGTAACATAAAAGGGTCAACAAGAGAAGAAGAGGAGAAACACGGAGAACTAGAAACCAGAAACAAGTAACAAGTGACGAGTAACAAGTATGACGCGACAGGAACAAAGGGGAAGCCAGGGCCATATATACAGACACGAGGAACCAAGGGGTGACGAGAACAGGTGACAGAAATCAACAGACGAGAACAGGTGACACTAATGAACTCAACACGAAGCAAGGAGACACACAGGAAATCGAAAACTTAACAAAGTAAAACAGGAAACAGGACACGAAACATGAAACTCAAAACGTGAAACACAAAAAACACAGAACCATGACAGTACCCCCTCCTTAAGGGACGGATACCAGACCTCCCAAAACACACACACACACAAAAAAAAAATCCGCAGTCCAAACTCAACAGGGTGGGTGGAGGGGACGCGGAAGGCCGGAACCAGAGAGTTCAGGGGGCTGACCGGGAGGCCGGGCAGACGTGGCAGAGAGTTCAGGGGGCCGACCGGGAGGCCGGGCCGACAGGGACGAGAGTTCAGGGGGCCGACCGGGAGGCCGGGCCGACAGGGACGAGAGCTCGGAGCCGGGACGGGAACCAGGGAAGAGGCGACCCTCGGAGCCGGGACGGGAACCAGGGAAGAGGCGACCCTCGGAGCCGGGACAGGGACAGGAGGCAGCGCCAGAGCTGGCCGCGAGACGGCCCTCTGTGCCGGGACAGGGACAGGAGAGTCAACAGGGTGGGTGGAGGGGACACGGAAGGCCGGAACCAGAGAGTTCAGGGGGCCGATGCGGAGGCCAGGCAGACGTGGCAGAGAGTTCAGGGGGCCGACCGGGAGGCCCGGGCCGACAGGGACGAGAGTTCAGGGGGCCGACCGGGAGGCCGGGCCCATAGGGACGAGAGTTCAGGGGGCCGGCCAGGAGGAACAGGAGGCAGCGCCGGAGCTGGCTGCGAGACGACCCTCGGTGCTGGGACAGGGACAGGAGGCAGCGCCGGAGCTGGCCGCGAGAAGACCCTCGGTGCCGGGACAGGGACAGGAGGCAGCGCCGGAGCTGGCCGCGAGAAGACCCTTGGTGCGGGGACAGGGACAGGAGGCAGCGCCGGAGCTGGCCGCGAGACGGCCCTCGGTGCCGGGACAGGGACAGGAGAGTCCGACCTGGGAGCCGGAGAAGGGGCCACAAGAGAGTCCGACCTGGGAGCCGGAACAGGAGGCACCGGAGAGTCCGACCTGGGAGCCGGAACAGGAGGCACAGGAGAGTCCGACCTGGGAGCCGGAACAGGAGGCACAGGAGAGTCCGACCTGGGAGCCGGAGAAGGGGCCACAGGAGAGTCCGACCTGGGAGCCGGAACAGGAAGCACCGGAGAGTCCGACCTGGGAGCCGGAACAGGAGGCACAGGAGGCGCAGGAGAATCCGACCTGGGAGCCGGAACTGGAGGCGCAGGAGAATCCGACCTGGGAGCCGGAGCAGGAGACGCAGGAGGCGCCGGGGATCAGTCTGGTGGCTAGCAGGCCGGTGGCTAGCAGGCCGGTGGCTAGCAGGCGCAGGGGAGTCCGACCTGGGAGCCAGAGCAGGATGCTGAAAGTTGGCAGCCCGATGGTCAGCACGCCGGTGAACCTCCACCGCATGGATAGCAGGCTGCCAGCCTGCAGGCCTGCCTCCATGGCGACTGCGAGGGCCTGACCTCCCTGTTGGGGCCCTCATGGCCAAACGTGTGCCAGCAAATATGCTGAAAACTCCGGGATGAGCCACGGCCTGTACTCGAGCATTTGGTCCCGGTAATAATCGAGCACTTGCCTTTTGTCATCCTCATTAAATGGAGTATAGTCCGCTGGGTCCAAAGTTGGTCGCGTCATTCTGTCATGGTATGTCCGGGGTGAGGTAGTGAGAAGACCCAAATGCAGGACTTGAGGCGGAGGCAGACGAAGGCAAGAAGTGTTTTAATAAACAAAAAAGAAACAAACTCACAAAAACCAAGGGCACTGGGAATCCAAAAAACACACGCAGTAACATAAAAGTAGTGATGGCCCTCTGACACCCGAGGCTCCGACACATGCGCCGTAGCTCATGAAGCAATTGTATCGAACCATTGTGCCGAAGCGTGGTTCGGTCACGTGACTAGTGACGTTTGAAGCACTTGAGTGACGTTCGAAGCAGTTCAAGCGCGGATATCGCAGGTATCTTATTCCTATTGAGTGGTGCTCATTTTAATGTTTCTTTGCATAGTAGGTTGGTCTCTTGCTGTAGTTGGAGTCATTTGCGTATTTTGTGGAGATAGATCTCCACAAAATACGCAACTAACTCCAACTAAGATTCAGAAAGAAATCGATCAATTAGTGATATAGTCAAACAACACTAGATTGATAGATAGATATAGTTACATAGATAGTTGGTTAGGACAAATCACGTGTTTTGTGACGTATGAACCATTTCACTGCTTCATTCAGAAACCCGATCACTGGTTTGGTTGTCTCTGCTCTTCAGGAGAGATGAGATGAGTCTAAGAAGCAAATACTGAGTCAAGAAAGATTTGGTTTGACACTGTTGCATTCAGTACAAATATTCTCTAACACTACGAAACCATGATACCAAGAACAAATGAAAATAGTTGATGTAAGCGCTGAAACATAAACATTAGTGTAAATCAGCGAAGGTTCATAGAGTGTACTGCCGTAATGAAAATGATCCACCGACAACAGTGGATCACTGATGAGATTCGTGGTACACTACGAAGTCACCAGTCTTTCTTTAGCGAAACAAGGGTTCGAGTCCCATTTGTACGTTGTTATTTATTTTATTGTTATTTGTATATCATTTTCTTATAATAAACTTTAAACCACATATCCATGTAATGTAGTCGAATAGGAATGTGCATGGCAAATCAAGTCTCATACAAGCATGAACCAGTAAGACTAGTGATGGCCCTCCGACACCCGAGGCTCCGACACATGCGCCGTAGCTCATGAAGCAATTGTATCGAACCACTGTGCCGAAGCGTGGTTCGGTCACGTGACTAGTGACGTTTGAAGCACTTGAGTGACGTTCGAAGCAGTTCAAGTGCTTCGAACGCTTCAACGGCAAACGAGTCATCCTAGGGGTTCGGTTTGTCATGTGAATCACCTGGTGGGATCGAGTGTGTTCAGGGATATCTCGGATATCTTATTCCTATTGAGTGGTGCTCATTTTAATGTTTCTTTGAATAGTAGGTTGGTCTCTTGCTGTAGTTGGAGTCATTTGCGTATTTCGTGGAGATAGATCTCCACAAAATACGCAACTAACTCCAACTAAGATTCAGAAAGAAATCGATCAATTAGTGACATAGTCAGACAACACTAGATTGATAGATAGATATAGTTACATAGATAGTTGGTAAGAACAAATCACGTGTTTTGTGACGTATGAACCATTTCACTGCTTCATTCAGAAACCCTGTAACTGGTTTATCTGCTCTTCAGGAGAGATGAGATGAGTCTTAGAAGCAAATACTGAGTCAAGAAAGATTTGGTTTGACACTGTTGCATTCAGTACAAATATTCTCTAACAATACGAAACCATGATACCAAGAGCAAATGAAAATAGTTGATGTAAGCACTGAAACATAAACATTAGTTTAAATCAGCGAAGGTTTATAGAGTGTACTGACGTAATCAAAATGATCCACCGACAACAGTGGATCACTGATGAGGTTCGTGGTACACTGTGAAGTCGCCGGTCTTTCTTCAGCGAAACAAAGGTTCGAGTCCCGTTTGTACTTTGTTATTTATTTTATTGTTATGTAGCCTATATAATTTTCTTATAATAAACTTTAAACCACATATCCATGTAATGTAGTCGAATAGGAATCTGCATGGCAAATCAAGTCTCATACAAGCATGAACCAACACGTCTCCATTGCACTACATTTTATTGTCCACTAGATGTCCTAATAGAGCACTGTGTCATTGAAGCTTCGAGTAATGAACCTTTTTTTGAATCACGTGCCGAGGCTTCAACAAAGCCTCGATTGCCCATCACTACATAAAAGGGTCAACAAGAGAAGAAGAGGAGAAACACGGAGAAAGAGTAACTAGAAACCAGAAACAAGTAACAAGTGACGAGTAACAAGTATGACGCGACAGGAACAAAGGGGAAGCCAGGGCCATATATACAGACACGAGGAACCAAGGGGTGACGAGACACAGGTGACAGAAATCAACAGACGAGAACAGGTGACACTAATGAACTCAACACGAAGCAAGGAGACACACAGGAAATCGAAAACTTAACAAAGTAAAACAGGAAACAGGACACGAAACATGAAACTCAAAACGTGAAACACAAAAAACACAGAACCATGACAATTTTCTTTTTAACCATTTCTTTATCTTCCTTTGTGTGATGGAGGCTTCATGTAACCCTGATAAAACTAATGAAGGAGGTTGTGCTGGAGGTTTTTGAGACACACAACATTTTATAGTTTGTTTTATTCAGTAAGTTTAGTGGTTTAAAACCAGATCTGTATCATTTTCTAAAGATTACTGAAGTCATTGTGACCATGGAGGATGCTGGGGGATGCCTCAGTGCTTTTATTGAAATGACATGGAACAAAATGACCAGACTCAAATTACAAGTGTCACTTTATTAGAGGTATATTTACATTATTTATCCCAAGATGTTTTCTACATGACATTCTATGTAGGATGAACCAGTTTAGTTCTGTTTGTAATCTGTCTTCATTTTCTTTTAGATCTCATTCAGGCTGTAAGCTCATCATACAAAAACACAAATATTAGCATTTAGTTGTAAAGCATCACCTCTTAAAGAGAAACTTCATATTTACTCAAGCATCAATCAGATATCCTGGGTTCAGTTAACACACTGTGTTTGTATAATAAGTGGATTCCTTCTTGTCAAGTGTTTAGTTTCATTTCTGCAGCGTTTGGCAGCAGTCATCAGATTTTTCCTGCGTATGGACATGAACAGTCGTAGCTGACAGTAGTAGGTAGCAAAGAGAGATCATCTCTCCAACTGGAACTGTTCACTGAGTTCAATTCATTCTAAATGTTCTGGAGTCAAAGTGAAGAAATGTTTTCATCAACCAGATGTCTTCATTCTGACTGTGTGGATCAAATCACACTGACAGACTGTGGACAGTATGGCAGCCTAAATGTAACTCCACTTTCCCTCCTTCATCTACAAGATGAAAGCAGAACAGAGATTGTCATTAAAAGTCTGCAGCTATGAGAGAGACTGAAGAGAGTCATTGTGTCATGTCAAACACAGTAAAATGAGATGAGCTGAACCACAGATGTTCATCTGATGATCACCTCACTCTGTTTCATACTTATTCAGTCTGGATCCAGAATGTAAATGATCTGATTTTATAACAGATTTTATATGTTTTCTAATCACAGACTTATTGGATGTGGACTCTCAGAGACTCACTGTGAAGTTGTGGCCTCAGCTCTGAAGTCCAACCCTTCCTATTTGACAGACCTGGACATGAATAATAATAACGTGAAGGATTCCGGAGTGAAGCATCTGTCTGCTGGACTGGAGAGTCCAAACTGTAGACTGGAGACTCTGAGGTCAGTTCACTGACTGGAGCTACTGAAGGTTTCCTTTATTTATTCAGTTCAGGTCATTGATGTGTCAAATGTTCTTTAGTTGATAAATGTTCAGTATTTCCATGAGCACAAATCTGAAGAAGTTTCTTGTTTTTCTCAAATGTTGTGTTTTTCCAAATTCTTTATTCAGATTGATTGACTGCAGTTTGTCAGAGATCAGCTGTGATTCTCTGGGACCAGCTCTGAAGTCCAACCCCTCCCATCTGAAACATCTGAACCTGAGTAGAAACATCCTGAAGGATTCAGGAGTGAAGCAGCTGTGTGGTTTTCTGGAGAGTCCAGACTGTAGACTGGAGACTCTGAAGTGAGTTCACTGTCTGTTACTGTTGTAGATCTGATATGTTTAATCACCAACTGAATCTAATTCATGTTCATTAATAACTTTCCTCCATAAATCTGTAAATGTCCTTTAGTTCAAGACGAGTGTTTGTATCAGAAACTGTAGAAAATGTCCACTGTTAGTTGTTAAAGTCAATGAAGCTTAAAGGCTGTTAGGACAAACCTGAACACATCTGATTGAATTATTCATCATTTAATCTACATCTTTTATTCTTAATTCAGACTATGGGGCTGCAGTTTATCAGCTATCAGCTGTGATTCTCTGGTCTCAGCTCTGAAGTCCAACCCCTCCCATCTGGAACATCTGGACCTGAGTGACAACGAACTGAAGGATCCAGATGTGAAGCAGCTTCTCGATCTTGTGGAGAGTCCAGACTATAAACTGGAGACTCTGGAGTGAGTAGATGGTTCCAGTCAGTCCATGCTGCTTTCATCAGTATTGTCCTAAACACAGTTAGTATCAAAGATCCAGTGTTTCCTGTAAACCTGCAGCTTCTCAGTGAAGCTGTGAGAGGAGAATGGAGACAGGCTTCAGGATTGGACAGAAAGACAGACAGAGAGAGAGACAACAGTCAGCCAATCAGATGAGCCAGAAGCTTGTTGTGATCATGTGTTTGAGTTGATGTGAAGACGACTGTTGTTGTTGTGTTGATGTGTCCAGGAAATAAAGCTGGATTCCAGCTGACAGCCTTCCAAGATGTATAGAGACAGTGGTGGTCATTGATCAAATGTGATGAACAACTGATCACAGCTCTGAGATCAGTCTGACTGAAGCCTGCACATCACAGAAGCAGCATTACATTTAGTAACCATGTGCTCTTTCTACAGAGCAGAACCTCTGCTGAGGTCCACTCATCACATTTGTATATATTTGCTCCAGTGCTGCTCTGAACAGGACTGAAGTCCCTGCTGCTCTTTATACTGGATGAGCTGCATCACTGACTGACAGCTGATGAAGGAGACTCTGGAAACACTCATTTATCTCCTCTCTTCTTTCTTCTTCTCTCTACAGATGGAGGTGATGATCTTTGTGAAGAGGACGGTGTGTGAGGTGAGAGAGGATGAGCTGTGTCCTGATGATCCAGAGGTTGAAGCAGCAGCAGCAGCAGCAGCAGCTTGTGTGTAGAGAGACTCTGACTGCAGATAAATGCTGCAGAATAAACCACATGTTCATCAGAAACATGAGCTAAAACACACACATTCTACTCACAGTGATGCAGCCAGTGTTCAGTTTCACTCACTCAGCATATAGATGTGTTTCTGTTTCTGCTCTTTGCTTTATGGACTCCACTGAGTCAACATTGGAATCTAAACCTTTCTGGACTTTTCTCTGATATTTCCTGACACTGTTGGAGCTTCTGTTCAGTTCCAGTGGATGTGTGTATATGCTGGATGCTGGAATAGAATCATGAGAACATCTGAGCTAACTCTGGATCTCATCCTGTTTTAAAAAGTGAAGGCTGATAGTTTGTATGTGTGTGTTCATGTACATTTATATCAATAACAATTAACAATTGTCTCAAGACTCTGTAGAGTGAGATGCGAGGGCCCGCTCAACACTGCTTGCAGCTTTAATTATTATTATTTGGGCCCAAGCAACGAAGTGCAGGGGCCCAACGGGGCCATGCAAAGGAGTTGCAAGGACCCTATTGTTTTCCTACTGTTTATTATTATTATTATTATTATTATTATTATTCATGTTTGATTGAGGAAAAAAATCACGATTCTGTCATACATGCACGAAAACTCCTGAAACGTTGCAGAAAGATGTATTGGCCTCCAATACTGATCTGAGTAAGTGCCCTCAGCACGGGCGTGGCAAAATGGCTCTGTAGGGTGTTCTGGCCCCTCAAAAATGTCTTAGTATTTGATGACGTGGGATTTAACAGGAAGTAGTGTTAAATGTGCTTTAATTCAGTCCAAAGTGGCCCAAAGTGCATCAAACTTTACAGTATTGTTGCCGGTCCCTATCTGAACACATCCATATGACAATATTCTTACAATTATTGTAGCGCCACCTACTTTGGACAAGAAATGTTAGAAAATATCTGGTGTTTGTTGTATGAGCTGCCGTTCCTTTCAAGGTCTTTGGATTCTCTTCAAATTTTGTCAGGATGTACTTATATGGGCTCTGGTCGTTCACTGCGAAAATTGTGACTTTTCGTTAAACTTTGGGGGTGTTATGGTTGTGAAAGTGAAACCTGTCCCTGTCTGACTGATTCCCTCATCTTTGCACGTAGTGCGCTATTTTGTCCAGCAGATGGAGCCATTTAGTCTGTTAAAACAAGCATTTCTAGAAAGGGTTTAGGAGAAGTGTATTATTTAGTCATTACAATGTGCCATTATACATGGACATTGTGTGTTCATAAATTATAAAGTTGTAAAGAGATTTTTTTTTTATTAATAAAGTAGATGTAAAGAGAAGTAAGAGATACTTAGAGATACTTAAAATATATTCATAATTTTATATTGAATCATCTTTTGTTGTGTATTTCAGTTTTACAGTAAACTTGGGAGTTGGTAGTGACAAAATAAATCCTTGAAGCAAGAAGACTTTGCCTCTCATTGGAGAACTATTAGCTGTCTGCCAAACTACATACAGTACATTCAGGGAGGAGAGAATATTATCACACTGCCCCGGGAACTGTAGTGACCCCGTCCTTGTCAGTCACCGACGGGCGCGGGGTGCGAGGGTCCGCTCAACGCTGCTTGCAGCTTTAATTTTCTCTTGTTTTCATTAAATCCATTTTGTACCAACTCCTGCCTCAGCCTCTCTGTCCTGTACTTGGGTCCTACCCCACTACCTGCAAACCTTTGACACTGATAAATGCTCAACAATCATCAGAGCACTCTGCTCAGTAAGAGGCACGTTAACTTCAGATATCTCCACCGTGTTTGTTCTTCTGTGTTTTAGATCATTTCTAGGAATCAATCTGACATCTTAGAGGAGAACATGCAAATATCAGCTTTATTTCTGCTTTAGATGTTGATGCTTTATGGAGCAATGTTTCCACATTTGTGTGTAGATGAAACTAAAAGGTCAAAGGTGTGTTAACAGGTCCAGTTTGGTGCTGGTTTTACTTTTTCTTCATGTGCCTAAAACTAGACTAAAACCATTTCATGAAGAAATGACAAAAATTACAAAATCTAAAATGGCTTCAGGGTGGTGTTTATTTTATTTATCTGAAATTTATTTGGAGACTGGAGACCCCCCCCGGAACCAATGGACTGGTTGGGGCCCAGCGAGGAATCCTCGCTTTTGTTTCCATAGACGATCTTTGTCTCCTGTGTTACCTTTGACCCCGGAAGTACTTAAACAAACGGCTTGTTGCGAAAAGTTCGAAATGTTTTGAGAACATTATCATTTTTCTGGAGCTGACTCTTCCAGTTCAACACATTTTTTAAACAGACGATAAGTAAATTAACGTTCGGTTCATTTTATTATCTAACTACGACGTCCGTTTTCCTGAACTATGTCGGAGGATACGAGCAGCTAAGCTAACAGTTAGCTCACCAGCTAATGACAACAAACGGTAAATTGAACTAATAAAGAATCCGTAGCTAGCTCTAGCATGTTTCTGCACAGTTTACACTCATGAGCCACTTTATTAGGTACACTAGAGAATACATTCTGCACTAAATGTTTGTTCATGAATCATGTAGTAGTTATATTGAAATGCTCCAGTTCCTAATATTAGACATTGTAGTCAATGGGCTAAACTACAACTCCATCCTCCACTATGATCATCCAGTTAAATTCAAACCTTTCAGACTCATTGTCAGGTCTTATTATACTAGAATACATTCATTGTTGTACCGTATGTTTTGATCAGTTAGAAACGTTACATTCAGTGAAGTTACACAATGGACAACATTTACTATGTTGGTTCATTTCACACAGTAAATGTTGATAAATGATCAGACTTAGTCCTAAAACACTGTCTTTACATTTCTGTTTGTTTGGACATAGAGTTTGAATCTGGCTCCCAAATCCTACTGATTCTACTACAGGAGACAATGTCCACACAATTCAACCTGTGGACATTTGATGTCTCCTGGACATCATCACATTCTACCATTGAGCTCATTATCCAGGAGAAGACTGAGATTTCCTCCATGTTGTTCACACATGGAACTCCCCAGGAGAACCAGTTACCAAGGCATGCTACGTAGCAATGCTAAGCTAACTGTCACTACTAGAGCAGTGGCCCCAAACCACAGACCGGTTTAATGTCAGACAGTATTTTAAAGGTGTAGCAGATAAAAAACAAAATAAAACGATAAGACCAGCATAAAAACAGTAGTATTTTCTCTATAAAATAATAATAATAATAATAATACTGTATTCATTTATTAGCAGCGTCCTCATACCAGCAACAGAACATGAGTAACATCGTCTCTGCCCCAACGCTCTCTGGTCGCTATGGTAACGTTAAAACATGCCTTAAAAATAAGACACACCACAAAAACAAAAAGTGCATAAAAGTACGAGCTACTCACAACAGCACTGAGTCAGTGGGAGCTCTGAGCTTGTTCTGCTGCAACACAACGGCCCCATCTCAGGGTAATGGGAGACAATGAAACCTGAAGTGTGTTGCTTATGTCCAGTCTGCTTCGTGATTTTGTTTTGGTTGCTGTCACTGCAGAAAACTCTGCTTCACACAGATAAGATGTCAGAAATGACAACAGCGTTCTCAGTGCTGTTGTGGTGATCTGTGGGTTTTCTGCAGTGACTTTAATCCAGAACACCGGCTGAGCTGTCATAGACAAGAGTGAATCATAGACGGATGTAATGTTTTCAAAATAAAACATCATTCAGACTAAGAAAATAAATCAAACGGAAATAATGGAAGTTATTTATTGTCTCTGTGCGGCCCGGTACCAAATGACCCACGGACCGGTACCGGTCCACAGCCCGGGGGGTTGGGGATCACTGCTTTAGATGACTGTACTGTATATAAATACATCCATTAGGCCACGAGATGGAGGTAGAGGAGCATGTATGGCTCAGATTCTATCAGTCCAGTCACCATGTGGTTCATAGCTGATGTAAAATCATTGATAGACTCTAAAGATAATAAAACTAGATCAGTTATATTTGATGATGAAATACTGAGACAGAAGAAGAAACTTGATGCTTCTCTGTTAGCTGAGGCTAGCTGGTTAGCTGAGGCTAGCTGGTTAGCTGAGGCTAGCTGGTTAGCTGAGGCTAGCGTCTGTAGTTTGACACCCAGCATAGCAGAGTGGACTGTATGAATGTATTGCTTTACGGTGGACAGTTGCTTTCTTGGTTTAAAGACTGATCTTCTTGTGAAATGATCTAAAATCTCCTCACCTCCTACTGGCTGTTAATAACAGAACCTTCTGCTGAATGTTGTCCAATCAGGACGTTCTCCAGCAGCACCCAGCGTCTGTTCTCATGGATGTGAGCATTGCCGTGTCGCTGATTCGTGGTCAGATGGGCACCGTGGTGGAGCGGGCGGTGAACGGCGCCGTGGAGACGGTCCTGGCCGAGATGCTCAAAGTGGTGGGAGTGAAATTTGAGGAGCTGAAAGCTCAAGTGATGCTGATGAAGAGGGACGTGGCGTCGCTGCAGAGGGAGAAGGCGCTGAAAGAGAAGGAGAACGACAACATCCGAGCCAAGCTGCGCTACACCGAGCTGAAGCTCAAGTACTACCGGCAGGGCGTGGAGGAGGAGCTGCAGCAGAGAGCCTCCACTCTGGTCTACATCCACCCACACAACTACCCCCGGACGCAGAGAGGGGGCGCCGGCGCCGCCTCGTCCTCAGAGACGACGCCTTCATGCTCAGCTCAGAACAGAACCACAGAAGAAACTGTGACGAGAAGAAGTCCAGGTAAAGATCAGGTGGACCACAGACCTCTACCTCACCCTCCCTGATGCTGACTACTTCCTGTGTCTGTACTCCCAGAATGCACCTCTTCTCAGCTGATTAGCAGGCGAGCAGGCGGAGCTCTCTGTCCTTCAGGTGTTGGCCACGCCCACTCATCTGTGAACACACCTGGAGACTCTGTGGACAGCAGCTCAGGTACAGACGACTCATGAGTGGATGGAGGAAGGTGAACGAAGCGTCAAGAGCCAGAAACACGTTCGTTTGTCGTTATTACACAACCTCCCTTCTTTCTTTCCTTCCTTCCTTCCTTCCTTCCTTCCTACATTCCTTCCTTCCTTCCTTCCTTCTCCTTCCTTCCTCCTTCCTCCTTCTTCCTTCCTTCCTTCCTTCCTTCCTTCCTTCCTTCCTCCCCTACTTCCTACCTTCATTCCTTCTTCCTTCTCTTTCATTCCTTCCTTCCTTCCTTCCTTCTCTCTTCCTTCCTTCCTTCCTTCCCTACTTCTTCCTTCCTTCCTTCCTTCTCTTTCTTCTCCTTCCTTCCTTCCTTCCTTCCTTCCTTCCTTCCTTCCTCCCCTACTTCCTACCTTCATTCCTTCCTTCTCTTTCATTCCTTCCTTCCTTCCTTCCTTCTCTTTCCTTCCTTCCTTCCTTCCCTACTTCCTTCCTTCCTTCCTTCCTTCTCTTTCATTCCTTCCTTCTTCCTTCTTCCTTCCTTCCTTCTTCCTTCCTTCTCTTTCTTTCTACCTTCATCTTCTTCCTTCTTCTCTTCCTTCCTTCCTCGTCCTTCCTTCCTTCCTTCCCTACTTCCTTCCTTCCTCCCCTACTTCCTTCCTTCCTTCATCTCTTTCATTCCTTCCTTCCTTCCCCCTCCTCCCTTCATTCCTTCTTCCTTCCTTTCCCTTCCCTTCTCTCATTCTTCTCCGTCCCTTCCTTCCTTCCTTCCTTCTCTTTCCTTCCTTCCTCCTTCCTTCTTTCTTCCTTCCTTCCTTCCTTCCTCCTTCTTCCTCTTTTCTTCCTTCCTTCCTTCCTTCCTTCCTTCCTTCCTTCCTTCCTCCCTCTCTTCCTTCCTTCGTTTCCTTCCTCCCTCTCTTCCTTCCTCCCTCTCTTCCTTCCTTCCTTTCCTTCCTTCCTTTCCTTCCATCCTTCACATTTAATATCAGGTTATGATAAGTTTAGCTCAGATGAGTCTATCACATGAAAGTTTATTATTCATTATTTTCATTATTTTTATATTAAATGTTCTGTTAATACTTTATTAATATTTTATTTACATTCTAATAACAAACCCGTCCATCTTCTCGTTGTCTCACTCATGTTTTTCTGAGCAGGTTTACAGGACGAGTGGAGCTTCAGTCTTCATCCTCACACAGAGGGAGTTGAGACGTTGGATGACCAGGCTGATAGCTCCATGCTGCCCCCGTCTGGCCAGGAGGTGATATTACACCCATGTAGTAAAATAATAATACATTTTATTTAAAAGCGCTTTTCAAGGTACTCAAAGACACTTCACATAAAAAGAAGATCAAATCAAAACACTGTGAAATATAACATTAAAAACATAATAGACTGAGCGAAACATTAAAAGCAGCTTTAAAAAGGTGTGTTTTTGTCAGAGATTTGAAGGTGGGAAGGTTCCAGAGGGATGGAGTCACATGAACGGAGGCTGCTGGTCAGTGAGATAGGAAGGGGTTTTGGATGGTGTGCCATAGAGGATGCTGCTGCAGGAGTCGATTCTGGAAGTGATGAAGGCGTGAATGAGGGTTTCAGCAGCAGAGAAGGAGAGAGATGGAAGGAGTCGGGCAATGTTGTTGAGGTGGAAGGAGGCCGTTCTGGTGATTTGATTGATGTGATGATCAAAGGAGAGGTTACTGAGGTTGTGACTGTAGGGGGAAGGAGAGAGGGTGGAGTTGATGGTGAGGCAGAAACTGTCTGTGGAGTTGTTGAGGGATTTGGGGCCGATAATGATCAGGTCTGATTTGTCACAATTTAGTTTGAGGAAGTTGATCTGCATCCAGGATTTGATGTCAGCGAGGAAAGTGGAGGGAGTGATGGAGGTGGTGGAGATATAAAGGAGCTGCAGGTGTTGATGTGAAACTCTAAACATGTACCGTAGAGTTAATGGAGTGTCTAATTATTAACACCTCATCATCTCCTGTTGACCTGCAGGTGAAGCAGGAGGAGGTGGAGGAGGAGGTGATCTGTATCAAGGAGGAGCCAGAGGAGGAGGAGGTGGAGGAGGAGGTGGAGGAGGTGGCAGCTACACTGCAGACGGCTCATCGTCCAGAGACAGAGGTAACATCAGGTAGTCCTCCAACCAATCAGAGACATTTAATCAGATGATGTGTACGACTACTGTTACTCTTCTGTCCATCACCACGCTAAGCCCCGCCCACACGATGTGATTGGTCCAGTGGATCAACTTTAATACACAAACAATAAATAAACATGTAGGTGGAAAAAGTTTGTGGTGGTTAAAGACAGAAATTTAGTCTTTACCAACAAATGTTTAGACTTCAGCAAAGATCTGAGTATAAGTGTCTCTGATTGGTCGGTTTATTTCTGTCTCAGAGACATTTGACCTTTGACTAAATAAAAGCTTTACTCCGTCCCTCCAGGCTCAGAGGTCGCTGACCGACTGGTCCAGACTCCCAGTCAACCAGACGAATCCTGACACCTGCGTCTCAGCCGGGACGTCCTGTGAGTAGAGTTTACCACATCTACTAGATAACCACGAGAGTCAGACGTGAACTTCTTCTTCTCTTGCTCTCAGATCCTCTCTCAGCCGCCTCCCTTCCCTCCGTGGCGGCGTCTCCGGTCCCTCCTCGGCCGGCGGTGCGTCCTTGGACCAAAGACCTCAGCCTTTATGAGGAATACAAACTGCGCAGGAACGAACTGAGACGGAGGAACCTGAACCGGCGCCGAGAGCTGGAGAAGACGCTGCCTCAGCCGCTGCTGGCCGACCTGGTCAGTGAGCTCCTGTTGTCCTCAGCCAGACACAGTCACGTCCTTTAAATGAGTTTAATCAACGTTAAATGTCGTGTTGAAGCTGCAGGAGCGCAGAGAGAAGACCAGGCTGAGGGTGGCCAGGTGGAGGGCCAAGAGGAAGCTACAGGCCTGTCTGAACCAGGCTCAGGTAACGGCGCTGAGCTCACCTGGGTCAGCCACAGATACAAACTAAAGAGTCATTTCATTAAGATGAACTTCATCTGTTTACTTTTAGACGGGTCCAAAGTTTTCATTTTTATTTGCTTTTGTTCAGTAAAACATCTGACCTCATTAATCTGACCTCACCTGTCCATCTATAAGTTCCTGTCTTCACACCTGGACTCTAGAGACCAGATCAGTGTTTGACTCTAGAGCCTCTATAATGTCTGTCTTTCTGTCCCTCAGACTCATGGTGGCGCTGCAGGTCTCTCTCAGCTTGGCTTTCCCATCAGCAGTCAGCATCAGCAGCTCAGAGGTGAGATCAACTTTCTCTGGTTACAGACAAAAACTAAAGATTATAAATATGGAAGCAGTCAGAGGTTTGTTTTCATCATAGTTAGTTGATGAATCTGCTCCGTTAAACATGTAAATGTCATTAAATTAACCTTCGTTTCACCCACTGATGAATAACTGAAGACGTGTTATTAATTAAACATCTGATCATGTGTTTAACGTCTTCTCTGACTTCACGTATGAATCCAGTCACATGGTTCAGACCTCGTGTTGATTTAAATCGTTAATTAATCAGACGTTAACTTTGAGGCAGCGTCTTATGAACCAGGTTTATTTAAACAGGAGGTCTGAAGCATGTGATGGTGTTAGATTATGAACCGCTAACATGTCGTATGTGTAACTAACCGTAGGCCAGCGTATAATAACGTCTGGAGATTTAACTTTAGGCAACAACGCTGACTCAGCATCATTCAGACCAGACCTCACTGGTGTACCTAATGAACTGGCCACTATTCTTTGTCCTGTTGTTTCAGCACCCAATCAGAGCTCAGCGTTGTCTCCGTCCAGCAGCTTCCTCAGAAACATGTCCACCAGCAGCATCTCTGCTGTTCTCCCCATCCTACCCACCTCCTCCTCCTCCCTGCTCCTCCAGAGCCCCAGCATCGTGACCTCCTCCTCCTCCTCCTCCTCCCACCAGGTCAGCCTATCACAGCAGAGTATGTCCCTGACAGACACTGACCTTTAGAGACAGAGATGAGTCCAGTACATTTCATGTGTTCATGTTTATTGTTGTTAAAGTGTAACTCTGTATTTATGATAGTAAACATGATAACTGTAGAAACATGGTGCCGTTATAATAAACACTGGTTAAAGGACGGAGCGTCTGGCTCTATCCATGGACTATCCTCTGAGAGATGGCTCCAGGCAGAGTGTAGAAGAGCAGGCGAGGAAGAGGAAGGTGAGGAGGAGGAGGAGGGCGATGATGATGTACTTCTTGTAGCTTTTCCAAATCAGGTGGAAGAAACACTTGAAAGGGTTAACGAACCAGGAGAAGGAGGTGTCAGGACGACTGAGGAGGAGACAGAGGAGCACGTTAACCCTCAGGATGTGGTAGTATACACATGACAGAGTGTGTTTATGGTCTGTAGAGTTAAATGTCTATAAAATGAACTGGTTAATATTCTGAATAAATGTCTGAAACAACGTCACTTTACAAACATTCAGTCATTTTAAGGATTTAAACTCTTTAAAACTTAAAGGAGAACTACTGTTTGTTACCACCTGGACCTTATTTCTGCCATAAATACCATCACTAACTCACCCATGTGACTGTGGTGTCATACTTAGTTACTGGAGAGATCAATAACACAAGCACATGGCTGAGGATTAAACTCTGGTTATAATGAGTCAATGGGACATTTTAATTCTGATGCTGCTACAAAAGCTAACTTATTATTTGATCTAATCTCAGTAAATTAAACTGATGCTCATGGGTTCATTTATCATACCATCATACTGTGACACTCAGTGCTGTCGTTCTCACTCTTACTTTGGTTTAGGTAGCGGCTCCGGCTCCTTTCGTGCTCGGCCAACAGGATTTTTCTCCGACTCCTCATTTGTCACCAGGTGGAACTCTGCCTCCACTTTCCCCTGGAGGACGAGCAGTTATGTGATCAGGATCAGTTCTCATATCGGTTTGTACTCTCTGAGGCTGTCAACGTACCGTCAGCTCTCCAGACTTGATGAATGGCCACCAGCCTCGGGCTCTCTTCTGCTGGAAGATGGAGATCCTGTCCATCCCGTCCGTCATCATGTCCATCTTACAAACCTTCGATGTCTTTGCTCCCCGAGGGAATCCATGGAGGTCTAACTCGAGCGTACCTGCAAACACTCGGTCGGTCAGACCAACAGAAACCAACAGTGACATGTGTGGAGAAGACATCAAAGACACAAACCCAGGAAGTCATCAGAGGACAACGTCTCAAAGTCCCAGACCTGCAGGATGAGGACAGCTGGAAGCTTCTGTTCGGTTTTATCCAGAGAGAAAATACTCTCTCTCTTCTTTACCACCACCACCTGAGACCAGAGTTTAGTTTAGATCAGCTCAACATCAGCCTGACATCAGCTGATTGGTTAACAAGGTTCTCACCTTCTCTGCAGGAAGGTAACTGAAGGGGAACACAAAGCGCCAGTTGAAGTTTCCTTCTCCAGTCAGAGAGTTGTAGTGAACGTCTGTCTCCTGTCGGTCGTCCTCGAAGCCTTTCAACCAGCTGCAGAGAAAAACGTATTTAAGTCATTAACACGTCTGTAATCACACCAGAAGAACTGTGACCAACAAATGAAACAGACCAAGAAAATGTGGACAACACTAGTCGACAGTTTATTCAGTTTATAACGCCACAGAACTAAAAGTAGGATCATAGTAAATATCGTATTTACCCCTTGACGTAGATATCACTGGACTGTTGCCCGGTCAGGAAGTTGCTGTCCTCTAGAATCACATCTTCTGTGTTCCAGATGATGATTCGCAGCTCGTACCTGAAAACACAACACAGTGTTATCAGAATGTTGACTGTAGATCTTCAGGAAGTCAAAGAGCGATCAATCTCACCCCTTTGGTTTGCGAGGAGAAATGTCCACTGAAGGTCCTGGATGTGGTAAGTCCATGGGGAACATGTCTACCCACATCTGGACCGCACCCTGCACACAAACAGAACAAGAATCAATCAAGATAAAAAAGTCTGTAGGGTCTAAGAAGAACTATTGGAAGCAGAACTATCTCCAGATCCATCTGGGTTACCATTCTATGGTCAGAATGGTAACCCAGAACTGGACCAAGAGTTTAGAGAAACACCACAAAGGTTCTAGTAACAATAGAACCAGGCCCACTCTCATCACATTCTACCATTGAGCTCATTATCCAGGAGAAGACTGAGATTTCCTCCATGTTGTTCACACATGGAACTCCCCAGGAGAACCAGTCACCAGGACATGCTACGTAGCAATGCTAAGCTAACTGTCACTACTAGATGGCTGAGATGATGTTAAATACCTGGTCCATTCCAGGCCGGGCCTTGCTGAACAGTGTCCTGGTCTCGATGTGTTCTGGTACCAGTTTGCAGCCCACAGCTGGGATCTCAGCCCAGCGGTGCAGGATCTTCAGGGACAGGTGTTCGTAGGACTCCACCGGTTCATCTGAGACACAAACACATGTGACCAAAAAGGACCAGGATGAAACACCTGCATGTGTCTGATGATCTGAATGAAGGCTTTAATGTCCTCCACCTTCGTGCATGAAGAGCGTCTTTCCGGTGAAGACCCTGTCAGCTACTGTGATGCGTCCCGGGCTGAAGTGAGGACCGTCCAATCCGTTCTCTCTGCACATCTTTGACAACAGCTCTGACGGCTTCAGGCAGTCTCTCCAGGCGTTGTAACCGTCGCTGACAGACAGAAGGAGAACACTTTGATTACTGAGGTAACAATGACAACAGAAGCATTCAGTCAGAGCCCTGGACCTACATGCTGTACTCAGTGGGCAGCCCACAGGTGGCTCTGTGTCGGCTGTAGAATCGGTTCTCCAGGTCAATGCGAGTCTCTCCGATCAGGTCATCTCCTCCCACCAGGTCGTAGTCATAGATCAGCACCGACAGCAGAGACTCGTGAGGAAACTTGGCGTGTATCTCAAAGGACCTGAGAGAAGGACAAGGGGAAGCAGCTTGGGTTCAGTCAGGTTCAGCTTCCTTCAGACGCTTAGTTGAGCAGCAACTTACCTCCCAAAAACAGGGTTCAGCTGTTTAGGAATATAGTTGTCTCTGTCTTTGATTTCATTTTTGCCCAGTCGAAGAACAATGTAAGGGTCTGCCTTCCCATCGGGGTCAGCTGGGTGCAGGTTAGACGCCTGCAGAAAGAACACATGTTTGTGGACAAAGGAGCTTTGTCTCAGAGCTCAGAGAAAGAGTTGTTGTTGCTCATCAGGCTGGAAAAGGTTCCAGAAGCATCTCTAAAGAGTTTGGAAGCCACAAATAATCCACAGTCAGACAGATTGAAGACGACAGGAGTGGTCCACCAACAAAGATCACTCCATGATAGTCTGAGAGGAACCAGAGGAACCCAGGGGAACTTCTAAGCAGCTAAAGGCCTCTCTCTCATTGGCTGATGTTAATGTTTAAACTTATGTTCACCAGCAGGACTCACAGAGACGATGTAGACCCGTATGAGGACCTGGACCGGGCCGTTGGGAGGGATACCTCTGTTGACTCTTAAGTGTCCCGTGTCGACGGGTTTGTCTTCTTCGTCCTCGTCTTCATTCAGCTTATAGAGGCAGAACTTCCCCTGAGGAGCAGCACATAGAGACAGAAGTAAAGTTCTGTCTATGACGCACAGACGACATTCAGCCTTTCAGTTTGGTTTTCTCACCTTGAATTTTCCAACGAACCTCTCCTCAGTCGCTCCTTCTTCCTCGTTGGCTTTCCCTCTGAACAGTTCGTATGTTTTCACCCAGTCGTCAAACGGCCCGAACTCGGCCTCCAGCTCCTTGTCGTATAGCTGCAGACACATGATCACAGTCAGATGGTTTCCTTCTACTCTCAATCACATTTGACTGATTCATGACAGAAACTGTTGAACTTTACATCTTTATTTGGGATTCTGGCCCTTTCTCATCATTTAAAACATTTATTGTCAACATTGTTGTATTTTCTGCATCATTTATTTTATTTTCTAAAGCTCAGTTTCATCCTTTATTGTAAATGTCCTTCATGTTGAAGCAGCTGTAGCACATACCCCATCCTGTCCTATCCTGTCCCGTCCCTGTGCAGGTGTTTCACTACCTGTTGGATGTGTCCTGTCTCATTGTGAACTTGTCAACTGTTGGGAAGGTTTGTGGGTGAAATACCTTGAGTGTGGCTAACTTAGTCAGACAAATGTTGGTCTCCAGAGTTCCTTTTCCTTTCTGTTTTTTCTTCTTGCCTCCATCAGGGGAGCTGCTGACTGATGGAACAAACACAACAGGTTTTCAGTGAAAGTAAAAATGAACTTGTTCCAGTTCCAGCTCCCTTCATCTCCACCACAGGAAACCCTACAGATCTCTGTTACTCTCCTTCCAGACGAATTTGTCATGACTCTTTCTAACGCCATGCAGATCATGCAATGACAGGACCAGGACCAGGGTAACATCATAAACCAGTCTGAGGACGTCTGTCTGCAGGGTTGCATCACCAAAACCAGTGAGAAGCCTTCAGTTCCCAGAATGAGTCACCAAGCAGACGGTTTCCTCCCAGGAAGTGAAAATGAAAACCTGCTCCAGGTCTTAGTTCTTACCCAGAGAGTCTATTCCATCGCTGAGCAAGCTGTGGTACGGCAAAGCTGCAACGCACAAAGCTTCCAGTTTACTCACAGCTACGTTCTTCATCTCATACAGGATCAACTAAAGACTAGCTGTCAACAACAGCAGGGAATATTACGTCTAATGAAGGTTCTGATCATCCAGGTCATGATATAAATTAAAAACAAGCTGGAACCAGGACAGCTCAACGTGTAAGATTTGTTGAAGGTGTTTCATCAAAGGAGCTTCTCCACCTCTAAAACAATGCTGGGGTGAAGAGTTGATGAAACATCTTCAGGGATTCTCTTCCCCGCTAACAGCTCTGTTCACACATCATATTTACATCTATCCTGAGCAATGTGATCCCAAGAGTCCATCCTGAAGTCCAGGTGTGGACATTAAAACGTCTGTCTAAAGATAAAGCTGTAGCCTACAGCGAAGAGAAGACTAAGGCCGACCTGTATTCATCCGTCCTGATGATGGACATCTGAAAACATGTGTTCTACTGACCACATGATGGCGCTGCTGCTCATTTACAGACACACACACTGAGATCACATCTACAGAGCTGGCTGGGGACGCATGTGGAGACACATTTACATTAAGACCAGGTGGATGGACAGGTGAGACCAGACTGACCAGGATGTTGATGTTTTGTCGAACCAACACTGACACGTGTCTAAACATTCACAGTAAGAATGGAGCTATGTTACTGATCCACTGGTGTCATGGAGCATTTAGAGGACACATGTTCTGAGTGTTCTCTTGTCTCTGAGGTGTAATCTTTACCTTTCTCAAAGACCTTGGGGAACGGAGCGCCATCCTTCTGTTTGGCCTGAAACAAACCAACATACGTTCACATTTTGTCTCAACACACGTTCCACTCTCTGAATCAAAGCTCAGCCATGGAGTTTACCTGCTTCTCTACTGATGCGTAGTATTTGGACCACCAGTCGATGACGCTCTCGGCCGATTCATCTGCGATGGTCCTCCTTCTCCGCTTGGTGGACCGGCTGCGGGTGCTCTTTGTCTGACTCTCCTGGATTTATAGAACACACATAAATGTAAAGGAGGCGTAGAAGCTGGTGCCTGGGCGGAACATGTTGGCTTTACACAAACTTTCACCAGTTTCTTCCTGGATTTTAGTGTCGCCGTGGGAGGAGCTGGAGGGGGCAGCTCGTGCTCTACAGTGATCAGGACGTCCTGGCTGATCACTGCTGCAGTCGAGCTGGTCTCTGCATCGTCCTGGGACAGTCCTGCTGGACCAGAAACACCACAGTCCATCATACGAGTCAACCAGATCAGAAAACCAGTCAAATCCCACTGAGAACATTACCCTCAGAACCATGAGGCTCTGGCATCGCTGCAGGTTCAGGAGTGGATTGAACCGGTGGAGGTTTGTGCAGAGGAGGCAGCAGGGCCGGAGGAGGCGAGTATTTAAAGGTCTTGAGGTTGTTGATGATGTGGTTTCCAACCAGCGTGCTGCGACCGAACGCCCGCCAGTCAACGACGGTGATACTGAGAGGAGGATGGAGGTGCTCGTTCTCTGGTAGCTCCTGAAGGACAACACATCCAACCAGCTTCAGTCCAAGTGACATGGTATGAGGACACGTCCTCTGCAGGGACACTGTGTCTGCTTCATGTTATGTTGTCTCACCAGCTCAATGACGTCGACCAGCGTGGTGAAGTTTGGGTTGGATTTGTATTTCTGAATGACGGAGGAGCGCAGAGTTTTACCTGCACACTCTATGAAGACCTGAAGACAGAGACAGACACTCGTTCTTAGATTATTCAAAATGTCCAAACAGCAAAGCTGAGACAAAGACGTGTCCTCCAGGTCTTCAGCCGTCTGCTGGGACGTTTAGGTGTCTGGTTGTCTTTGTTCCAGCTTTGGTTTTGGTTTTTTAACTCAGAATGTGTTTGCACCTGAGGCCGGTCAACAGACAGCAGCTGGACTTTCTTCAGCTCCCTCAGACCCCAGAATAAAACCTGGTGGAAAGAACACACCGGTGTTTATGTGCAGGTAAATAAAGATCACTGACAGCTTGGTTGGTCTCTAGTCACACACCTCCAGTCTGTAGGTGCTGAGGATCGGCCGGATGTTGGCAGGAACTCGGTACAAGCCTCCTTCTAGTGACTCTAGCTCAGGGAGTTGGGCGTGTCCAGACTCTGGGATCTACGGTGGTAACGTCAGCGCTGTGAGCTCTTCATTAATCTGAAATCTGCCGTTTGGTTCTGAAACGACTGACTGACCTGCAGCAGCTCGAACGCAGCAAGCAGGTCTCCTCCTGATTGGCTGCCACAGTGCAGGGGGCTGTACTGCAGGGTGGGAGGCGTGTAGGGGTCCGACATCAAGCGCACCTCGGGCACCGCCACTGTAGCCCCCAGGTACTCAGCCTTGCCCTGCACACAGAGGGAGGAGGGTGAGGACTCAGACCAATGATTAAACTGTTAGCGATGGATCGATGATGATTTTATCACCAGAGCGTCGTCGTCGTAGACCTCAACCAGGACACGAGGAGGCTCCTCCTGGATCAGCTGCAGATCTCCATCCAGATGAACACGACTCATCAACAAACACTGATTCCACGTTGGACTGAGAGTCTGACTGATGATCTGGACAGGAGAACAGAGACTCAACAGATTATATTTCAAGGTCCAATCAGAGTCCATTAATGTGATGAGACTCAGGTGTGGTTCAGTTCCTGGTTTAGTTTAAGTCAATCATGGATTTGTCTCAGTCTGATCTTCACAACATGTTTGTGGAGGAAAGAAAATGTCAGGACAAGGAGAACCAAGAACACGTGGTTCTACAAGAGAACGGTTAAAGAAGAACCAGATGAATGTTTAGGAACGGCCAAGTCAAAGTCCTGACCTTAATCCAATAGAAATGTTGTTGTTGGACCTGAAGCAGCAGTTGATGTGAGGAAACCCACCAACATCTCAGAACTGAAGTGGTTCTGTTCTGAAGAACCAAGCTGCTGTAGAACACTGATCAGCTGGTACCACAAACATTTAGAAGGACACAGCAGAGACTCTGCAGACGTAGGTCAGAGTGGCGTTAACTCACGGCGGTGGTCTGGCTGTGCGTCAGGAAGGTGACTCGGGCGAACGGGTCCGACAGACCAGAGTTATCAGCAGCGATCAGACCTCGAGCCTGATACATGTGACACCTGAGCTGGAAGTGATGCTGCTCTGCAGACACAAACACAGGAGGAGAGGGCTGAGGTTTCTAACAACCGCCTATCAGCCATAACATTATGACCCCTGACTCCTCTAGACTCTGATCCTGAAGTGGAGCCTCCATGGATCAGACTAGTTGGTTCAGGACGTCCCACAGATGCTGGACTGGACAAAGTGCAACACCTTGAACTTTTTTTTTTTCCTGCTACCCTCATCAACTCTGAGGATGAAACGATGACTCCATCCTCTGGAAGGAGACGATCAGTGGTCATAATGTTATGGCTGATTGTCTCATCTATGGTGCTATAGTGAAAAGACGGTCTGCTTCGTCCTCACCTGTGCTGTGCAGGTATGTGGGAGGGCAGCTGGCGTCGGCGCCCCCGCTGGCCGGGCTGAATCCTGCAGGCAGGTCGTCCAACATGTGACCTGAGTCTGAACACGTCCCAAACCACAGGAACACGTCCAACTTCGCTTGGACCGGGAGGCCGGAGACACGCTTCCCTGGAGGCTGCAGCAACACGTCAGACGTTCATCAGCTCCTACGTTAACAGACCTGAAACACCTGCTCTGACCTGGTTCTGGTCCAGACTGCATGAAGTCTGAAGGTTCTCAGTCATCCAGGTCAGGGTTTATCAAAAAGTGTTTAAAGAAGCAAACAGCAGCTTCTCCAGTGGCAAGTTGGAGGTTAAAGTAGGAAACTGTGGGTTACCCCAGAAACCAGACTCAAGACTTCCCACCAGTCCCCTAGAACTGATGAAGATACTTGATTAACGTCTTCTTAAATGCTTTTAGTCTACACTGGAAAAACTTCTTCAAAACATCTAAACAACAATAAACTGGTTTAAAATATTATTTCTAATAATCTCAATGATCTGCTAGAACAGGAAGTAAATCTCTGGATCCTCCAAGAAGTATTGTTCTATTGACTGAGTAGAGACAGTTGAGTCAGTATCAGTAGCTGAGTCTGTCAGAGCTGCCATTGATCTCATGTAGAACCTTTAAAGCTGTTCTAGTTCTCATCTCAATCATTAAGACAGAGTCTAGACCCTGACCAGAGACCACATAAAGACAGAGTCTAGACCCTGACCAGAGACCACATAAAGACAGAGTCTAGACCCTGACCAGAGACCACATAAAGACAGAGTCTAGACCCTGACCAGAGACCACATAAAGACAGAGTCTAGACCCTGACCAGAGACCACATAAAGACAGAGTCTAGACCCTGACCAGAGACCACATAAAGACAGAGTCTAGACCCTGACCAGAGACCACATAAAGACAGAGTCTAGACCCTGACCAGAGACCACATAAAGACAGTCCTGGTTTCAGGTGTTTTCACAGTGAGGGTGCGTTTGGTTTGTTCACCTTGAGGAACAGGGTCAGTATCCGGCCACAGTGAACCCCTCGGGCCTCCTGGTCCCTGGAGAACAGCAGGTCACGGGTTCGAACCCGGGCGTAGGCGATGCGCTTGTTGTTGCTCAGCAACCATACGAACATGTCAGGCACCGTGTGCTGAGGCTGGGAGAGAGAGAGAGCGAGGACAGGTCAGAGCGAGCGAGGAGGAGGTGAATAAAACAAACGCCTCCTCCTACCTCCTCCACCAGGAAACGCAGCCTGTGGGTGAGCTTGGTTGCGTCCTGCAGCAACTCTTTAACTCCTCCAGCTGTAGGCCTCCTGCTCCTCAGGGCCTGGGCCTCACTGATCATACACTCCTGAAACACATCATCTTCATCATCATCACCTTCGTGAACATTAAACTAGAGCAGTGGCAGTGAGCTCTCAGATGATCCGTCTGTAATGATCAGTGTTAAACTCCTCACCAGCTCCTGTTTACACAGCGTCAGACGTTTCTTGTCCAGCTGAGTCAGGTAGGTGGACTTAAGCTCCGCCTTCAGCTTGGCCTCAGCAGCCGTGATGAAACTCCTGCAGGACAACAGACGTCCAGGTGGTTACGTCCTCATAACCCTCATGATCACTGGCTGTGTCTCTACACAACGTCTGAAACTGATTCGTATTATTTTTTCTGCTTCTTTTCTTTATAAATCTCTTAAACCACATTTTTGTCTTTAATGAGTGAAGGTTATTAAACTAAACTGATGTCTGAGGGTTCATAGAAACTTAAACCCATTCATCTTAATCAAGATGGCAGCCAACATATGAATGATAGTCTGACTTCAGTTCTGCGTAGCTGCATCTTTACAGAGATTTATTATTTAACTTTTAGTAATACTTTTTGTTCATGGAGTAAAATCTTCAGTGATTTATATTTATAGCTTTGTCTTTAGGAAATAAAACCTCATCAGCTCGTTTCATGTCAGGCTGCTGTTTGCTGAGGTACCTGGCGTCCAGACAGAACTCTCTAAGCACGCTCAGCAGCGTGGGCTCGGCCAATGGGTCGGACTTCCTGTGGAGCGCGGCAACACTGGCCACGCCCTCCTCCTGTAAGACAGGAAGAGATTGGTCGAGACATTAGCAAATGTCACAGAGTCAGATTATAAACATTTATTTGTTCTTTCCATGTGGTGATCTGAAGAGAACCCAAGCAAAGGCTAGACAGAGATATTACACTGGTGTTTACTCAGGAAAGTGAGACAATATTACATAACTTTTTGAGGGTTTAAAGCATAGACTGTATATAAACATGGACACCACGTCTCCTCTTCCTCTCAGTGGTCAAACTGACTCTATGTTCCCGGGGATACGGGCGGCGTCATCTTATGAGTTTGGATCCAGAGTCTGAGCAGTACGGTCTGAGGGGGCGGAGCCACGTGGAGCCGTGATACTGATGCCCCGCCCACACTCAGCCCCACTGGACTTTTTTTGACATGTATTTTAGTCTTTTAGTTTGGCCCAAGCCCCTCCCACTAACATGGAGGGGGTGGAGCTTATGACATATACTGCAGCCAGACACCAGGGGAGCCTCCATCTTTATACAGTCTGGTTTGACCCTGTTCAGACCTGGTTCTGGTGGTTTAAGGGATGCGTTGTACTCACAAAGAGAACAGCCATGTTCTCCAGCATGTTAGAGTTGTACAGTCGGTACAGTCTGTCCTCCCAGTGACTCAGAACATTAACACACGGCTTCTGCTTCTCCAGCGGCAAATACATGTAGAACCTGAAGAGAAAACAGAGTCAGACTTCACCCGGTAAACTGGTCTAGACGTCATCACAGGGACCACAGTGCTTCTACTAGTGATGAATAGTAATGAATCCAGCCAGTAGAGGACATGTCCTCGGGTGGAGTGTCCTCCTGCAGCTCATGTCCTCCCTCATAGTGTCGTGTTTATTAATGAGCTCATTAGTTTGGACACAGTTCGTTAAAGCAGTGCTTCTCAAATAGTGGGGCGCGCCCCCCTGGGGGGGCGCCGTGCAATGCCTGAGGGGGCGCGAGTGCTTGCTCTTGTTGTATTCGATTAAAGTGTAATTGCACATCCAGAACGTAGGTGGCAGTGGCGCTCTCATTGTGCGCACTATTAGCTCTATGGTGTTTTTTAACAGAGCCAGTGGTAGTGATGGGCAATCGAGGCTTTGTTGAAGCCTCGACACGTGATTCGAAAAAAGGTTCATTACTCGAAGCTTCAATGACACAGTGCTCTATTAGGACATCTAGTGGACAATAAAATGTAGTGCAATGGAGACGTGTCTTACTGGTTCATGCTTGTATGGGACTTGATTTGCCATGCACATTCCTATTCGACTACATTACATGGATATGTGGTTTAAAGTTTATTATAAGAAAACTATATACATATAACAATAAAATAAATCATAAAGTACAAATGGGACTCGAACCCTTGTTTCGCTAAGGAACGACCGGTGACTTCGTAGTGTACCACAAACCTCATCAGCGATGCACGGTCCTCGGTGGATGATTTTCATTACGTCAGTACACTCTATGAACCTTCGCTGATTTACACTAATGTTTATGTTTCAGTGCTTACATCAACTATTTTCATTTGTTCTTGGTATCATGGTTTCGTAGTGTTAGAGAATATTTGTACTGAATGCAACAGTGTCAAACCAAATCTTTCTTGACTCAGTATTTGCTTCTTAGACTCATCTCATCTCTCCTGAAGAGTAGAGACAACCAAACCAGTGATCGGGTTTCTGAATGAAGCAGTGAAATGGTTCATACGTCACAAAACACGTGATTTGTCCTAACCAACTATCTATGTAACTATATCTATCTATCAATCTAGTGTTGTTTGACTATGTCACTAATTGATCGATTTCTTTCTGAAGTTGGAGTTAGTTGCGCAAATGACTCCAACTACAGCAAGAGACCAACCTACTATGCAAAGAAACATTAAAATGAGCACCACTAAATAGGAATAAGATATCCAGGATATCCCTGAACACACTCGATCCCACCAGGTGATTCACATGACAAACCAAACCCCTAGGATGACTCGTTTGCCGCTGAAGCGCTCGAAGCACTTGAACTGCTTCAAACGTCACTCAAGTGCTTCAAACGTCACTAGTCACGTGACCGAACCACGCTTCGGCACAG
The DNA here is from genome assembly GCA_005024645.1 of Planiliza haematocheilus. NCBI lineage: Eukaryota > Metazoa > Chordata > Actinopteri > Mugiliformes > Mugilidae > Planiliza > Planiliza haematocheilus. Next base: position 202,684 of record SRSE01000520.1, read on the forward strand.
TGGTTCGATACAATTGCTTCATGAGCTACGGCGCATGTGTCGGAGCCTCGGGTGTCAGAGGGCCATCACTAGCAGGCGGTAAGAGATGTAAACAAACCGAGGAACATGGAAAAATATTTGACAGGGATGAAAAGAAAGGCCGTAAGAGAGGAAGATAATAAGACAAAGTAAAGTCACTCAAAACCCAAGACAAGGAAATATGACGAAACGTAGAAACATATGTAGCGTTTGTCTTCACTGTAACTACGGTCGGGGACGAGGAAAGACCGTATTCCCAGCAATCATCCTGTTTTGTGACGATACGTCATTTAACCAGCGAGCACTGTTGGCATCATATAGGGTAAAATAGTTTAAATAATAAATAAATCATTTAATACCTACAATAGTTTAAATAAGGATTTATTTTTTATTCAGGCAAATTGCACTTTAATGCACTAATCTTTTCTGTAAGAGACTGAGAAACAATGTTAATTAAGTTATTCCATGTATTTTTTCTTTTCTCTGTACATATAACAAGTTTTGGAAAAATGATACTAATTGTAATGGGGGGGGGGGGGGGGCCGCAACATATTCTTTTCCTAAGGGGGGCATAACAGAAAATAATTGAGAACCACTGCTGTAAAGGAACGACAGAAAAAGTGACCTGACCTGTTCCCTTCAACGATGAGTGGTTTCTCTGGAGGCGTGGTCGACTTGGAGCTTAGGGGCGTGTCCTGAGCTTCTCTGGGCAGGAGGGGGGAGGACGGGGAGGTGGGGGAGGTGCTGAACAATTCGCTACCGTCCGGGACGTCCAGTGCACGCCTCCTCCTGCTGAGGCCGGGACTGGTGACGCTGATGAGGGGCTGGGCCACGACAGACTCCAGGACGTTGCCATAGTTACCTGAAAGAGGAGAGTCCATCATGAACTCAGAGATGTGATTTCTGCACTGACTGGAATGAGGTGGAGGGGGAGACAACGAGAGACGCAGAGACTCACCCAGAGAGAACTCAAAGCTGATGGGCTTGTCTCCGATCCTCCTGTCAATCATTGTGGCTTCAAGCAAGGAACCGAACAGCAGGAAGTTCTCCTTACAGTCAGAGTCCAGCTGCAGAGACACAACACTCAGAACCACCTCCAGAACCAGCAGGTCCACAATACTGACCCTGGTTGACCCAGACCCAAACTGAGATTTCCTCCATGTTGTTCACACATGGAACTCCCCAGGAGAACCAGTCACCAAGGCATGCTACGTAGCAATGCTAAGCTAACTGTCACTACTAGATGACTGCATCATTAGCTGAGATTCAGTCAGATATGTCACCATGTGGTTCATAGTTGATGCAGAAAGACTCACTAGCATTAGCATTTAGCATTAGCACAAAGCACCACTCTCTCTTCCATGTTAGTGGTTTTATTTCCAGCTCATGTTTCAGTTACTGCACCACCTCTCAGTGTCTCAGTGACCACATGAGGGTCTTTCTTCTTACCACAGGAGGAGACTCCACAGGGAGGACCTCTGCTGCTGCAGCTTTTCCTTTGTCGTCATCAGCAGCTCCTCCTGCTCCTGCTCCTCCTCCTCCAGCTCCTCCTGCTGGAGTCTTCCCGTCCTTCCCTCCAGCCTTTCCTGCTTTAACTTCTTTAACAGGTTTCACTGGTCTGCTGAGTTTGAGCTCTGAGCCCGTCCCTCCTGACAGGACCTCCACCGCCAACTCCATGAAGACGCGCCCTCTGACCACACAGCCCATCAGTTAATCATCAGTCAGTGCATTTATATCTTCAATGATGTTCATCTGTTAACACAGACCTGTAGGACACGCCTTCTCCAATGCCCTCATTCAGCTCCACGGTGTCGTCCCCCAGAGAGAAGTTTCGGGCAGAGCCGTAGAGGTTGATCCAAGCGGGACCAAAGGTCGGTAGGAACCCTGAGACGAGTTAAACAAACCACAATCACCACAAAGACAGGTTCCCTCGCTCCCTCCAGGAGCCTCCAGGAGCCTCCTCTGCAGGTCCTCCTTACCTTTGTCTCCGTCCTGTTCATTAGAGATGCGCCTCAAGTCAAAGTAATGGGTTCCTATGGCAACATCACTCATGCTCCCTTCATCCCAGACCTGCGAGGAGACGGGAAGTCTGATCCTTTTATTTCTGCTCAAGTGTAAATTACGATCGGATACCTGCACAGAGAGTCGCCATGGAAACGTTCAGACCTGGATCTTCAGTCTCTGACAGAGAGGAGGAAACATCTCAGTGAAGACGATCTGTTCGTTCCACACCGGGTCAGCCGTGGACTTCTGAGTGGACGTACGACCCTGAGAGGGACGGAGGCGTGAGACGATTCAGACTCAGATAAGTTAACGAGAAGAATGAAACTGGAAATAAAATAAAAGCTGGTCAATAAATGGCCCCATCATCTGCTCATGACTGGTCTTCCACCCACCACTTGTTTGAAGAAGCTGACCACGACGTACGGGTCTATGAGGGCCGTGTTGTCCCCTATGAAGGCCTTGGTCACGTTGGCCATGATGCTGGAGTTGTTCCGGGGAAGACCTTCAGCTCGATACACCTTCACACAGAAACGAGCCCACGGGCGCTCAGACGGAAAACCCTCTGGAATCAACAGGTTCCTGAAGGCAACGCAGAAATATCAACTCACAGAGCAGAAGTTTAAAGGTCAAGAGGTTTGTGTGTCTGTAAAAAAGCAGCGCCATCATGTGGTCAGTAGAATAGTGTACCAGAGAAGGAAGGAAGGAAGGAAGGAAGGAAGGAAGGAAGGAAGGAAGGAAGGAAGGAAGGAAGGAAGGAAGGAAGGAAGGAAGAGAGGAAGGAAGGAAGGAAGGAAGCAGGTGCTGATTCAGATGAATCATAAACGTCTGAGCTGATTCTCGTTCTTCTTCATCATACTTGTCTATCTGCTCATCAGCATCACTGGCTTTGGGTCCAGGCTGCATGGCGTCTCCTTTCGCTGACACACTGATGTCACACTTGATGTAACCTTTGACCCCAGTGCTAATGTCACCTGGATTGGTTAGCATCGCCCACTTATTGATGAACTGGTGACCTGGGGGGAGGAGGGAGGACGGTCTGGTGAATTATCAGAGCTATAGGATCTCATTTGTACTATTGGCTCATTTTAGTCTAATGTTTGTGTCTCATGTGTCTCTACGTTCGTCTGTTGATGATGTTGATGAGGCTTATGGGATACCTGGCTGCTTGTGGACCGTCCACACGTCCAACTTAAAGGATCCAACACAGAAACTCCTCAGCATCTTAGAGTGAATCACCTGGACAGAGAAGATCAAAGCAACTTTAGAAACACGACCACGACTGAAGAACGTGACGTGATGAGCAGCAGATACCCACCGACAGCTTGATGACTTTGTCAAAGAAGATCTCTTTGTGGGCGAAGAAGTCAAAGACAAAATACTGATGGAAAGACAAGAAATGAAGGGACAATGAAGCTCAGGGTCAGAGGACAACCTGCTGGACGGACGGGTGTCTCAGACGTCTCTGACGGTCGTCCTAATGTATTCTTACCTCGTTGTAAAAGGGAGCATTGGTTCCTTCTTTGACTGACGTCTGTTTCTTCTCGTCACCGATCTCTATCACCACACTGGGGTCAATGTTTTCACCCACCAGCTGCCTGGCCTCTGTGATGTTGATGGCGATCTACGAGACGATGGGACACGTGACGTCTGACGAGTTGGTCCCAGATACAGAAGACGTTTATAGAAAATGTTAAATGTTACCTGGAAGCTCTGTGGTTTCCCTTCAATGTCCTGGATACGAGTTTGTAGTTTGGACCTGGGACACATCAGAGAAGACAAACACAGGACAGTCATCTAGTAGTGACAGTTAGCTTAGCATTGCTATGTAGCATGCCTTGGTGACTGGTTGGTAATAAAGCTGATTAGATGTAAAGTCGTCGTCAGGGACCGAGGACAGAGCCCTGAGGAACCCCATTACTGACGAAGTATGGACTCTGATTCCTACAGAACAACCACAGGAACACACTCCTTAGTTTTCTTTAAGCTAAATTATAAAATATTCCAACCTCTTGTTGTTGGGGATTATCCTGGTTCTAACGTCGGACGTTCCTGGTTGATCCTCCATGTTCTCCTCCTCCAGCAGAGGAGACGCTTCAGAAAGAACCTCCGCCTCATTGTCTGCAAGTAAAAACACAAAGATCGTGTGATTCTGCCTGATTTCACTCAGACGTCAACGACAGCTTCACATAGAGGTAAATGTTGCTGAGTTTGTGTCACATGACTGAATCGTGCTTCAGTTAAACAGGAGCCTCCCCCGCTCTGAGGCCAGACTGTTTGATTTCAGGGTTAGTCTCATCCTCAGTGACACCAATCAATCGTCTACCACGCACTGTCAACACAGCCGGGCCTCTGAGGGCGTGTTTGTTTTCCTTACCCACGGCTCCCTTGTTTGCCAGGACCAGGTCGGTGTTGACTTTCTTCTTCTTCTTCACTTTCAGGCCGAACAGGATCTTGGCCTTTCTGCTCACAGAGGAGGAAACTTCTTCAGAAACCATTCAGTTTAACGAGGTCAACACTCGGGTTTAAATTTTAACCTGCTCTCAAATGAAGCAGGATCATTAGCTGCAGATGTCCACTCCCTGGCCACTTCATTAGGTACACTAGTGAAAACAGTCCTGCTGTAAATGTAGTCTCAGTGAAGGCTCTGGTTCAGGTTAGTTTCTAATAAATGAGAGAGAAGCTGATTCTACTGTGTTTTCATTTGGTAGAACGACTGAACTGACACCTGTTCCTAATATTTTGACATTGTTAGTCAGTGGACTAGACTAAATAACAGAAACACTTTATTCAGTTTAACTCCATCCTCAACACAACTACATTTATTCACTAGTGTACCTAATGAATTGGCCAGGGAGGGTCTATTTATACCGATTTATTCACTTTCTTTCTGTGAACAGCCCTCTGACCACATAGGGTTGCCAAAATAATAGGAACGTGTATCAGTAAAGTATAATTCAACAGTTTTATTCAATAAAATGAAAACACATCTGTCAGTTATTAAACTAAAGCTCATCACCACAGCTTTGCTTTCACTAGTGTACCTAATGATGTGGCCAGTAACTACAATAAACGAGCCTTAGTTTTAAACATACAGCACTTCCCTTGGAAAGGAGTCATTCCTGAGATTAACTTTAATCCTTATTACTACATTTAACACTTATTATTACTTGACGTGTCTTAATCAAACAGTCCTCTTTAACAAAAGTCTTGACTGAACGACCAGCTGTTATTTCTCTGACTCAACATCCTCATCACATGGTTTAGGCCTCATGTTTTAGTCTGGCTCAAGTTTTTCCTGCACTATTTTCTCAATGTTCCCCTTGAGGATGTTAACAGAGGATCAGACTAAGACTAGTCTAGGATCTGGTCTAGAGGACCCACGGGTCCACGGAAGACACCGTTCAGAGGCTGACGTCCTTCAGAGTGGATCTGCTCACCGGTTTCTAGATGCAGGACTCTCTGATGGATCCATCGTGTCTCCACCACAGCTGAACTAAAGCGTCCTGGTCCAAAGTGAACGCTGCAGCATCTCATCAGTCCTGACGTGTCCTGACTCCAGCAAACAAAGACTAAACCAAACAACCAGTGACCATGAACTGTCCTGGTTCAGTCCTCGGCTCTAAAGAAAATACTTCTGTTTCTGTTTAAGCAGCTGTGGTTGTTCTGTAAAGAGACCTGCCCTTCACCTGCACGCCTCAACGCCTCCTTCACTGTCAGCGAGTCAACACCAAGCACGCCGAACCAGCACAAGGCATTATGGGTAGAAGATGATGACTGAACATCAGCATGTCTGGTGTTATTAGGACAAACCACCTGATGTCTGTGAAGGTTATCAGTCATCAAGGTGAAGAGTTTACTCAAAGAAACAACGTTTAACCCAAGACTTTGACTGAGGGGAAACTGACTCAGGGGAACCTGGTCTGATCCACGTTTTAGACTTTTACTTTGTTGTTGAGGATATTTCTGTCAGTCACTGCCTCTTTATGAGACTTACAGCTTGTAACAGATTAATAGTTCAGACTTTTACTGTGTCTGAGTCATTTCTTAGTTTAAAAAAGACGACATAAAAATCCATGATCCTGCAAAAGTTTATTCCTCTATGACGAGGCTGTACAAACATTTATTTAGAATATACACTCACCGGCCACTTTATTAGGTACACCTGTCCAACTGCTCGTTAACACTTAATTTCTAATCAGCCAATCACATGGCGGCAACTCAGTGCATTTAGGCATGTAGACATGGTCAAGACAATCTCCTGCAGTTCAAACCGAGCATCAGTATGGGGAAGAAAGGTGATTTGGGTGACTTTGAATGTGGCATGGTTGTTGGTGCCAGAAGGGCTGGTCTGAGTATTTCAGAAACTGCTGATCTACTGGGATTTTCACACACAACCATCTCTAGGGTTTACAGAGAATGGTCCGAAAAAGAAAAAATATCCAGTGAGCGGCAGTTTTGTGGGCGGAAATGCCTTGTTGATGCCAGAGGTCAGAGGAGAATGGCCAGACTGGTTCGAGCTGATAGAAAGGCAACAGTGACTCAAATAACCACCCGTTACAACCAAGGTAGGCAGAAGAGCATCTCTGAACGCACAGTACGTCCAACTTTGAGGCAGATGGACTACAGCAGCAGAAGACCACGCCGGGTGCCACTCCTTTCAGCTAAGAACAGGAAACTGAGGCTACAATTTGCACAAGCTCATCGAAATTGGACAATAGAAGATTGGAAAAACGTTGCCTGGTCTGATGAGTCTCGATTTCTGCTGCGACATTCGGATGGTAGGGTCAGAATTTGGCGTCAACAACATGAAAGCATGGATCCATCCTGCCTTGTATCAACGGTTCAGGCTGGTGGTGGTGGTGTAATGGTGTGGGGAATATTTTCTTGGCACTCTTTGGGCCCCTTGGTACCAATTGAGCATCGTTGCAACGCCACAGCCTACCTGAGTATTGTTGCTGACCATGTCCATCCCTTTATGACCACAATGTACCCAACTTCTGATGGCTACTTTCAGCAGGATAATGCGCCATGTCATAAAGCTGGAATCATCTCAGACTGGTTTCTTGAACATGACAATGAGTTCACTGTACTCAAATGGCCTCCACAGTCACCAGATCTCAATCCAATAGAGCATCTTTTGGATGTGGTGGAACGGGAGATTCGCATCATGGATGTGCAGCCGATACATCTGCGCCAACTGTGTGATGCCATCATGTCAATATGGACCAAACTCTCTGAGGAATGCCACGAAGAATTGAGGCAGTTCTGAAGGCAAAAGGGGGTCCAACCCGTTACTAGCATGGTGTACCTAATAAAGTGGCCGGTGAGTGTATATAATGACTTCTGGAAGATTCTCTCATTGGGAACTGATTCTGTCATCTGATTAGTTTAAACGTCTCTGATTGGTCGGAGGACTGTCCATGTGATGCAACACCTACATTTCCTCATGAGACATCAATGGATGTCAAATATGCTCAAAGACTAAAACTATGATGAAAGTTATTGACATTTTCATCAATGAATAAAAACGAGACTTAAATATTTGATCCAATCAGAGCGACTTTAGATGGTGACGACTTGTAAAGACGACCAATCAGAACAAACTGGAGAGCGGTAAGACGCTCATTGATGGTGGGTAGACTGCTAGCAGGGTTATATATATGCATGCACTCACAGTTAGTTCTAAACACAGTGATATGTCAGAGAGAAAACAGAGGCAGGATATATGGACTCATCTCCAGTTTACCATCACTGAAAACAAGACGCGCTGCAAACCATGTGGAAAAACACAAGCAGCTACAAGAGTTATCCTGAAATCTATAGGAAGCTAAGCTAGTTAGCTGGTTAGCATCTGCTACTGTGTGCTGCTCAGTGTTTGAAGCTAAGAGTTGCTACCCTCGCTAGTTTTGGTTTATCAAGAGCAAATACAACTGAGGCTCAGCATGTTAGCATGTTAGCATGTTAGCCATAGCAGTTTGTTCAAATAGGATGAGTGAAATCTATGCTAATGAGCACATTTAAACATTAATAGAAGTTAATCTAAAAAACAAGGATTATCATTAAGACTTTATATTTTAGAAACTAAAATTACTTTTTAGTAAAACTAAAATGATTTAGATGACTAAAGTATGACTAAAACTAAAATTATATTTTTGTCAAAAGACTAAAACTAAATCAAAAATTCCTGTAAAAATGAACACTGGTCTAGAGGGGGGTCCACCCTGAACAGGTCTCCAGTCTATCACAGCTGTGATTGGTCTAGAGGGGGGGTCCACCCTGAACAGGTCTCCAGTCTATCACAGGACTAACACAGAGAGACAGAATCACCAATGAACCTAAGCAGCATGTCTTTGGACGGTGGGAGGAAGCTGGAGAACCTGGAGAGAACCCACACAGACACAGGGAGAACATGCAGACTACACACAGAGAGGAACCAGTAGAACCCTGGATTAGAACCTAGAACCTTAGAACCACTGGCATCAGTGATGACCTCCTCACCACTGTGACTGAGCCCCGTCCTGTGTTCTATGCTTTGGTACTAGATCTCATAATGAAGGTTGCGTACTGAGTAAACTACGTCAGTGACCTAACGTCCACCTGAACACGTTCGTCTCTACGTTGGAGTTAAAGAGGACGAGCAGAAAGACTCACTGGTCCTACCTGTCTTTAGGCTCCATGGATGCCAGCGTCTCTCAGCTTCATCCCATCTGTTTGTTTCCTCAGAGACGCTCAGGTACAGTACAGGTAGAGGCAGAGCTGCTGTCTGATTGGCCAAGGCCGAGGCTGTAAAACTGAGGAGCATGTGGCTGATGGATGGGTTGACCCACCTCTAGTTACTGAGCTTTGTGAAACATCTGGACCTTTTATCTTGTTTATTAGCAGAGCTGCAGGGAGGCCTCTGATTGGCTGAGACGTGACCTCAGGAATCTCTCTGTGACAACACGAGTGATTCATTAAAGGGTGAGGGAGGTTCAGGTGAGCGTGCAGGCAGGTGGTCATGTGACCAGGATGTAAGAAACTGGCAGCGTTAACAGACCCTCCTCTGGTAAACACAGTCTGACAGACGCTCAGCTGACTTCCTGTTACATGATCGACAACATGAAGCCTGACAGAGACGACGCTGGAGCCGCTCAGCTGGACGTTTAGAGAAGCCTTAATGAATCTGTGGTTAATCAGACACATAGACACAAGGTTTAAAGCTGCTGTGTTACAGGTAGAGGCTCCGTAATGTCACAGCTTTAACTACTAGAAACATAAACCTTTACATTTCCACATGACGGATCAATAAAGAACAAATGTAGTTTAACATGAGCAACAAAACAGTTTCCTTGAAGGATTCTGATTCTGAGTAACTGTTGGTTTAAAAGACTCTTCTTCTGTGGTGTGTAGGTGTTTATGTCGTATTATTTAGAACAGGTTTAACTGACTCTAATGGTCAGCACACGAGTCCTGTGATTGGCTGGCCCCCGTCTGGTTGGTTAGTTCATTAGTTTTCAGCTGAAATAAAGACAGAGATGTGTTTTAACGTCTTTAACCTGGAATCAACGTTTATTCTTCAGCGGCGGGAGAAGCAGTTCATAAACATCCAGGCTTTAATATTTAATACATCTGGAATCACCCTGAGATCATCATGGACAACAGCAACGTTTCCCAGAATGCACTGTTGTTTAATTTGTTTTAAGTCAAAGTCTCTGAATGTGACACCTGTCGTAGAAGAAGCTTCGTCCGTCCTGACGTGTCTCCGTCTTCTCTACGGCTTCAGTCTTCAAACGACGGCCGCTGGTAAATATCTGGAGGAAACAGTGAGACACACTGAAGGTCAGAGAGTATTCAGACACTGAGACGGACATTTAACTTTTAACTTCATGACACAAAACATGACAAAGAGAAAAGAGGCTGTTGAAGGTGGACATGAGTCCATATCAGATTAATCCTCCCAGGAAACTGAAGGTCTTTGTCACAGAGACACTTCCTGTTTTAGTGTTTGTCCTGTTAAATGTTGAGATAATTAACATGAAGACTCTGAGAACTGCTGCAGTTCCTCTGACGTCCACCAGAGGCCACAGTGACTCAGTTAACTCACAGTGATGTAATGATCGTGGCTTAATCTCAGGGACAGATATCTGATCACATTTAGTTAGTTTTCTGGAGATAAGCAGCTGACTCCAGGTTAAACTGATCATTAATGTCTCCAGCCTCTCTGAGAGGATCCATAACTCATCTGGTCTGATCTCAGCTCCTCTCGTCAACGTCGTCATGTTTCACAGTGAAGCTTCAGCTCGTTCAGCGCTGTACGTATGAATGTAGAATGTATTTAACGTTTATTACGGTGTCATGTGATCACAGCTCCTCTAACGTCCACTAGAGGCACCAACATGCTACCCACAATGCTCTCTGCCATGCTGGGTGTCACGTCAAACTAGAGGAGCTAGCCTCAGCTAACCAGCTAGCCTCAGCTAACAGAGAAGCATCATCATGTCAGAGTTTCTTCTTCTGTCTCAGTATTTCATCATCAAATATAACTGATGTAGTTTATTATCTTTAGAGTCTATCAATGATTTTACATCAGCTATGAACCACATGGTGACTGGACTGATAGAATCTGAGCCATACATGCTCCTCTACCTCCATCTAGTGGTCTGATGGTGCTACTACAGATAATAACAGTCATCTAGTAGTAACAGTTCTCAAATCTGTCTTCTTGTGGATTGTATAATGAGCACAACGGTAGAATGTGATGATGTCCAGATGAAATACTCCTGATCTATTCCGTTTTACCGTCCCAGAATCCTGGAGGCTTTTAGAGGCTGATCTGACATGCTCACTGCAGAGCCTCATAAATCAGCCTGACACGCTCCGTTAACGGAGAGCGACTCATCAGATTCACCATCCAGACTTGGAAACAAAATGATTTTAGATTCACTGACTCAACCTGGAGGAACGAGACCCAACGAGGAGGAAGCAGTGAAAGGTTTGGACACATTTAAGGTGCAGAAACTCAAAGCTTTTATTTTGAAGGAAGCCTTTGTTGCATCGTTTCCTTCCTCCTGCTGATTTGAATCTGTTTGTCAGAGCAGATAAACGTGTCCAAACATTTGACTGGAGACTGAGCAAAGATGCAAAGCTGAGGCAGGCGGCCGCTCGCTGGTCGCTTCCTACCTGAGAGGTGAGGCTAACAGGTGGAGACGACGGCTGAACGAAGGACAGATGAAGGAGGACGAGGACGTTTGTTGGCTGTTTGCAGGACGTCAGGACGTCAGGAGAAGAAGAGTAACTGAGAGCACTGAGGCTACGGACGACGGGTTTTAGTGGAGAAGATCTGATTGATGCTAAAGGACGACTGATCTCTGATGAGACATGGTCAGAGGAGGTGGATCTTGGAGGAGGACGACGGACGGAGAGCGAGCTAGGGGTGGATGGAGGGGTTGGTGTTAGGAGAGAGCATCAATACCTGCAGGACTGAGAACCAGAGCTTGAAGGAGGTCGGACAGAGAGACGATGCCTCTGACCACGTCATCACTGTCGACCAACACCAGACGATGAACCTGAAACAACAGCTGACACTTAGACTCTGATCAGGACACCTTCATCATCTTCATCATCATCAGTCTGAATCACTAGACATTTATAGTGAAGTAGAAGAAGGAGATGATGGAGGTCTCCAGTCATCTCCAGTCCTGCGTTGATGGAGCAGAAGACGTCTCCCGTTACCTCGGCCTCTGCGATGCGGTCGATGATGGTCTCCAGGGTTTCATGGGGGTAACATTTGAGGACCCCCTCCATGCAGCAGGCTCTGGACGCCAGCGCCTCCCTCATGGTCATGTTCAGGTTGTTGTAGTTCTTCTGGGCTGCCAGGTTCTTCACCACAGAAACCAGGGATCAGAAACAGAGTCTGACTCTATCAGGCTTTAGTTTAAGTAACGAGGAAAACTTACTATGACATCAAACCTGGAGTACAGCGCCACCACCTTATCTGGAGAGGAAGCACACAGATGATCATGTGGAGCGTCTACAGGAAACAACGTCCACCGTGCAGCCTCTGGTAAACGTCTGACTACCTTCCTCATTGACCACCGGCAGAGCAGACACTCTCCTCTCCACAAAAATGGTCAGAGCGTCGTAGACGGAGGCCGATTCCTGCACCGTAGCGATCTGTTTGAAGGTACCGATGGGAACCTCACTGATCCTCTTCTGAAGAAAACTGGGTTTAGGAATCATAGAACCCTGGAGGAAGAGGAGGAGGAGGAGGAGGA